>PVIU01002824.1:0-160714 GCA_004026605.1 Ondatra zibethicus
CTGTACCTTGGGGGCTCAATCCATTGCTCTGATGTGAATGTGGGTCTCTGTCTCTATCTCCATCCATCGGATGAAATTTCTCCCACCTCTATCCCCGCCCCTGGCTTCCAACTTTTGCTTGATGATCCTGTTTGCTTCCAACTTCCAGGAGGTTCTGTGTATGCTTTCTTTGGGTTCACCTAGGTATTCAGCTTCTCTGTAGCCCATATCTTTTGAGGTGGGAAGATCCACCTTTCATCTGGCCACACCTGTTGGTAGCCTACATAAATGATATGGAGAAGAAGCTTGCTTTCTCTCCTTGCCTGCCTGCTCTCATTCTCACTGGCAAGTCCATTCCTTCACTGGCATTAGGACCTACTTCTTAGGGATCTAGGCATATACTGAAGACATTCAGCTGAACAAATACTGAATCCTTGAACTTTCCTTTGGTAGACAGCCATGTTGGACTCGCTGGAAAACTGCTTGTAAGCCATTCTGATAAATCTCCATATAATATATATATATATATATCTGAGGATGTATATCTATATATACTATATATGTTATATACTTTAAGTTCTGTTCTTCTAGAGAACTCCAATAAATAGAGGTTTTGGTACCAAAGGTATTTCTGGAGAAACAGAAGTGTAAGGATGGAATTTTTTAAGTCTCTTGAATAGGCTTTCCAGTTTGCCAGCACCTACAGTAACTGAAGCCCACAGTGCAAACTATTTTACAACCTTAAGGACACAAATGTATTTGATTATCCTGATTCACTAATTGTGACTCTGTATATAAAACTTCTACAATTCATAGAAAATTAAGGAAATTGCTAATGCTGGTTGGTTTCTCCTAGCATCTCTGGGTTAATTGATAAAGGAAAAGAATATATTCCACAATAAAATTAACCAGCTTCTACCATCTCAGAATGTAGTTAATGTGTGAACAATGAACTTAGTGGTAAAATTGTCCAATTCCAGATATTCATGAACAGTCTAAAGGTTTCTAAGTGTGCCGTGGAATTGAGCCACAGGTCTCAAGTTGCAGGAAAACCAAACAGAAGTTCTCATTATGAGACTTACTCATTTACTAAGAAAATTCAAGTCCCAGCATCAGAAGGTATAGATGGTTAAAGTAAGGACATTAAGTGGTAAAGAATGGATCCTGTATAGAAAGAGATCTTTGGGATGGAGAAGTGTGGGGAAACCTACTGAAGCTGAGAAATTTGAACCCAGATTCTCAAGGGTTTATCTCACCTGAAGAAGTAATCTATCTACCCTCAGCAAAAGTCATACTTCCATCCCCACTCCCTGAAATACTGCCTTTCTGCCTTTGATTAAATCAGCGGTTACTTTCTCTGCCAAATCCCCTTTCAATATTTTATCAATATTTGTATCTTTACTGTCTATCTATCAGACAGACAGACATGTAGATAAAGATGGATTCATTTGAGAGAGAGAGAGAAAGAGAGAGAGAGAGAGAGGGAGACTCATTCTGTAAATTTTGCTCCTCTAGAGAACCCTGACCCCTGACTAATGCACCTTGGGCATAATAGATGCTTTGTTTAATTAGGGCTAATTTTGATTCCTTGGTCTTTGTAATACTTTTCAATTCTTTGAACTTTGTAACACTATTCAACTCCATCAAATTTTTTTCTCAGTTCCTTCCCTCTTTGCATTGAAAAACAAAATGGACATTCAACAATAAATTTACTGGGCTTTATTCCAATGTTCTAAATAGTGCTTCTTAGGGAAGTGCTGGAAATTGTTCGTTACTACTTTCCTAAAACATTTATAGTAACTTGATGAATAATGAGTGGGAATAATTTAGAATAGCCATGCTTCATTCAGACAGAACACTTGTTTATGCTCCCACGTAGCAGTCACATCGTGTCTGTGTCGTATAAGGATCCATATGCTTTTAATGTATGTGTCACTAAGAGTTTAAGTCAAAGGCATAGAATCCCCGTGTTTTAAGAGACTTTAGAGGACAGATGAGAGGTATGTAGAGAGTCCCTGCTTCTTTTCTTTGTAAACTGTGTAGTCAAGTGATCATAAGAAGTTGAATTATGAGCTAGACTCAATTAGAGTATGAAAGTGGTAAACAAATAGAATAGTAAAGTGAATATTTTATACATCTATGATAATATATAGCTGTTATACATATCTTATGCATGTACAGACATCCTTTTCAAAGTATTAATCAATGAAAATATTTAAAATTTATTTCATTATATCTTACAGTGGTCAGGTTGAGTTTTTACAAGACAAAATAAGATTTAACATTCAGAAAAAGTAGCCATATCAAAGCATTTCTGAGTGGAAATTCCAATTTTAGCCAGTATTTTAAATAGATACATCCTGACTCCCTTCGCAGATTGCCATTGGCCATATGGTAACTGCAGACATGCCCCAAAATAAAACTGCCATATGTAGATTTAAAATACCGACTTCATCCCTAGAGAGCCATATTTATCTATAAGCACAACACAAATCAGACCAAGTGAAATTATGTTTTGTGCCATGCCTGGGAGATTAAACTGCCCAATGAAAAGAAAATGCAAAGGAAATAAGGCTAGATGCCATAGATGTTTAATGTAATAGTATCTGGAAGAACAGTTTCCGGAATTCTTACTCTTTGCTGTATACAGTAAATCATATACCAAAGCAGTTTATAAGCTAGCCTGTGCTGTGCATCAAAGTGGATTTAGTAGAAACGCTTAAGGGGTAATCAATAGGAACGCTGGACATGGGTGTCTGTTCTCCATGGAGGTTCTGTCAGCTTTAATTTTGTTTATTTTGAGCATTTAAATAAATGGGCTTGTGTGTATGAGTTGAAATATGCCTTTTAAAAGGCACAGCATTGTAACAGTTTGGAAGAACTGTATTGTTATTTCCGAGGCGCTTTGTTTTCCTCATCCAGGTAAGGTGTATAGGGTTCCGATGTGTAAAGTATTCTGTGCTGGTGATCATTGTAACTCTGCCCATCACCGTGTGTGTGTGTGTGTGTGTGTGTGTGTGTGTGTGTGTGTATATATATATATATATACATACAGAAATGCATATGCTGCTCATTTTATGTATATGCATATATGTATGTTTAGACTCATACCGAAGGGAAAGGGGGATTTGAAGACCCTCACCATGAATACACAAACCCTGCTACTTATAATGGCGTGCTGTTCTAGCAGATCAGTTTATGTCCATGATTAGTGTTAATCTGGGCACAGAAGCGTTATCCCATTTGCCTTAAAATGAACAATACTGATTGTTCTGTGAGAATGTTGGCATTCCTTGCATGGAGTAGTATTTATTTGCTCTGTGATGAACTGCTCAGATACAATGATACATATTTTGTTCTTTTAAAATCATTTGGTATGATCCTAGAGGAAATGACTTTCCTTGACTAAGAACTCTGAGCATTGCCTTTATAGTAAAAAAGGTCACTGAAATTTCTCACAATTCTTTGCAATGCCTTGAGTAATCCTAGACCTTGAGTTTTACAAAGCATAAAGCCTCACTAATGTCTGTCTTTAGCTCTTTAAGGAAGGGTTTATCAAAATTTATTTTTGAAATTAGTTTTTTCTTGGTAGGTAAATTATAAAAACTGCTGTATTTGAATGTAGAAGCATGGATAGTATAAAAGACTATTTGGAATATATTCATGTTCACCAGACTCTCCCATATCATGTGGTTATCTTTGTACATTTCAATTTTGCAAATTTTAACAAGATGAATCTTTAACCTGAAAGATCTAGTTATGTATCCAGCAGAAATGATTAGTTCTTTATGTAAAATAGCACCATTATAAAAATTGAGACTAATGCACTAGCTTATTGATGTGAGAAAACTGCATTTCAGTATTGACTTCATGAAGTATTGTTCTCCGCAGACGGCCTACTTAACCAAGTGCTCCTGGCCATAGTGTGTTTGGCGGGGAGATAATAAGGGTGGAGGGGCTCACATCAGGTGGCAGAGATCTTATCTCTGAGAAACAAAGTGTTCTATTGGTAAAATAAATAAATAAATAAATACCAGTGTCTATTAAACTGAAACTGTGTGGGTTGGGATACCAGGGGGTGGAGTAGGGGGGTACACAGAAGGGTCAAACCTACTAACTCCGAATTAGCTCTCCCACTGTGGAAAGGCCTTAAATTTGCTTTCCAGTTTGTGTTACTGTAAAATTCGTAGTGACAATTTTAATTTGGTGTGTAACAGTTATTATGTAAACCTCTGCTACAAACTATGAGAGCCAGACACATTTGATCCAAATGTACCCATTTCCACAATCCCAGGCCTGGCACCAGACTCACAGCACATGCACTGGCTTTTCCTGATGGTTTTACTCAGAACCAAGCCTAGCTATGATATTTACATACTCCCAAATATAATGCTAGTCATCAACCTCCTGCATCAGACAGCCCAAGGCAGCATAGGCTCTCACATCAGACGCACAAACAAGGAAAGAAATCCACATGCCCAGGTCACAGCACAAAAACAGAGATACAATGAAAGAACAAGACAATATGACACCCTCCCATACACACACCACACACCCATATGCATGCACACACATACACACACACAGCTCATTAGTCCTACAGAATTACCTTCTGAGAATTATTTAGGTGAACCCTAGAACACAGAATGTAAAAGAATAGCCATATGTTTGATCAAAGAATTTAAGGAACTTAAAGAACATGAATGAGTAGCTCAGTGAACTTAAAATGAATAATAAATTCTTGAGGGAATCCTGTGTGAATTTAAACCTATTAATAATAACCTCAGGTACCCAAAATGTGTCTCTACTGCATTAAGGGAAACAAAAGTGAAGCACTTCCCCTTGGAGTACGTTTATTATTAGCAAATCCAGACATGAGCTCCCTGCTTGTGTCCCTGCGCCTTTCATCATCTCATGTCTGTAATGTTTGTTGTAGAAGTCTGAATCTGTGTCTGCCTGAAAGTTGTCTTGTAAATTTGTCCCTATATCTATCTGTTCGTGTATCTGTGTATCTATGTGTTCTTAACAATGGGTGATTACTCTGTATTTATTTTATAGACAGCATCACATGGGGGAATGAATGAGGGATAATTATAGAAGCCTCTAACAGGATTTTACAAGGGACTGAAACTTTACTGACTGCAACTGACACAGACAACAATGAAACAGACACTATCAAGTATATCCAAATGCTACTTCCACCATTTATGGTGGATATTTGCTTTATAAAGTCGCTTCTCAATTTCTTTATTGCTTTCAACAAATGACTACCATGACACACACACACACACACACACACACACACACATATTTTTTTGAGTCAAGAGCATGGAAGAAGATATAACACAACAGTGCAGCTATGCATTAGCTTAGGTTGTAAAAATTGATAACATAGGAAATCGAAGGCTAATAAAGTTCATTGTTACATTGTTCTCTTAAGGACAGGCTAAGCAAACAGGCTCAGTACATAAAGTCATTTCTTCTACTCCCATATTAGGGTGTTCAAGTCTTCCTATTGTGTGTTCTCTGGATTCTGGTGTTATCAAGTTGCTTTTCAGGTTGTTGGAGGAATTCTTGCATTGGTGCCTGCCCATCTCTTCCTTCAAATGCAGCCAGGAGAGTCTTGGTGTCTTAGTCTAATCTTTGCTGTGACTGTGTTCTTGGGGGATTTTCTTGATCTGCCCTCTCTTAGGTCCCCTCAGCACTGGAACTGGCTCTCAGATCCCCTCTGCCCTGAAGCAGGCTGTGCTGGTGGATATAAGGACTCTGCAGATGGAAAGGAGTGATTGGGGGGCAAGATGGGATGGGGTAACTAGAGAAAGCCAGTAGCCGGGGAGACACCCCACTGAATGGCCAGAAACACTTAGGGAAATGGAGGGGTCCTGTACTCCGTTCCCGGGACCGTCCAGCAGGGCAGGCACACACTTTCCCCTCTGGATGGATCTCCTCAGTACAGGAGCAGGGCTTCTTGCTGGGCTAAGGACCTCACAAACAAAAGGGCGGGCTTGGGGGGCAGGGTCGTGTGGAACAAAGAAACCCCTGCAGCAGGAGCTGGAAGGGGCCTGTACTCCGTTCCAGGACCCTCCGGCTGGGCGGGCACACACTTACCCCTCTGGATGAATCTCCTCAGTACAGGAGCAGGGACTCTTGCACAATGTCAACGTATTTTATTAACTCTGACCATAAGGGCCAGCAAGAATTCCAGTCTCTTAGAATATATGAGATATTTACATAATAGTGTATCACAAAAGACAGTTATGTGACTGGATGAAATGATGAAGACAAATCAGGATTTGAAAACACAGTTTAGTAAGAGATAGAAATATTGAAGAGAATTCAAGCTGAAGTAAAGATGTAATTGGGAAAATAACTCAGTAAAATTCAGAAAGAAAACTTAGGGGAAGCCCTACAAGTAGAATTGAGTAGAAGATAGAATATCAGTACTTGGATATCAAGTAAAGGAACTGGACCACCCAAACAAAGATTATGAAAACTATTTTTAAGAACACAAGAAAAGAACATGCAGGAAATGTGGGGCACTATGAAAAGACCAAATCCGTAAATTACAGCTAGAGAAGGAGAAGAATCCAAAGTTAGTGGCATAAACTTCAGCAGGACCATAGAAGAAAGTTCCCCAAGTTAAAGAAAGACAAACCCCTAAAGATACAAGAAGTACACAGACCACTAAGTAGACAGGAGTGAAAAAGAAACTTCCCACAGCATATAGATACAACTCTAAATTTACAGAACAAAGAGAGGTTTTTGAAAGCTGTAAGAGAAAAGGCACAAGTCTTACAGAAAGGAAAGCCCAGCAGAGTAACATCTGGTTTCTCACTGGAAAGACAATGAGCTCTTCAAAAGACAGAAGAGCATGGAACAATGCACTTCAAGTTCTAAGACAACACAGATTCCAAACTAGACCACTGTAGCCAGAAAAAGTATTGGCCATATTTGGACGAGAAAGAAAAACTTTAAAGGCTATAGACATCCCCAAACAATACATGTCCACCAAACCAGCCCAATTTGAGAATCCTAGAAGCAGGTACTTCAGAATGAAGAGAAGACTAAGCCTAGCCAAAAGACTATATGGAAAAAGACAAATGGAGTTATAATTACTGCAACACAAAATAGGACTAAGAACACAAGCAACAAAAAAAGACAGAAATTAGCCCACAACTTTCTATAATAACATTAAATATTAGTAATCTCATCCCCCCCCCACCAAAAAAGACATGGGTTAGTTTGGATTAAAGAAACAAAATCCTGCTGAGTGGTGTTGATACATGCCTTTAATCCGAGACACTCAGAGAGACAGAGTCAGGTGGCTCTCTGTGATTTCAAGGCCAGCCTGATCTATGGAGTGAGTTCCAGGACAGCCAGGACTACACAGAGAAACCCTGTGTCAAAAACGCAAAACAAACAAAAAAGAAACAAAATTCACCATTCTGTAGTCTTCAAGAAACTCTTCTTACCTTCAAAGAAAGCAACATTTCACAGTCAAAAGGAAGAATGGAAGAAAGTATTCCAAGCCAATGGAACCAGGAAGCAACAAGGGCTGCTAGTATCTGAAGAAAAAGACTTGTAACTAAAATTAATTAGAACAGACAAAGAAGGTCACTTAATGTTAATCTAATCAAATAAACAATTAACCAAGAAGACATTGCTATTTTAAACATTCGCACCAAACTCTGGTGCAGACAGTTTCATACAAAGCTTCCTACTGGACTTAAAGACACAGATAAAATTCAACTCCAATAATACTAGGTCCAATAGATGGATCATCTAGACAAAGAATTAAAGAGAAACTTCAAAATTACATCAGTTACATCTAAACCAGTTATTGACCAAAAGCTCCACAGAAACCCCCCACACACAACATCGCAGGTTATTCTACAAACTGGCTATAACTAACAAACATGAGAAAATGACCAAAAATAAAGCACAAAAACCCATATAGATGCAGAGACACATGTTCAAACACACAGAAATCCCATAAAAACACCATTGCTAAAGTTCAGCCCTATTCCTGAAGACAACACCTAAAGAACACACAGAGTGCAGAAAGTTGAGCTGGTGCCTATATATGGCCTTCACCTCTATTGATTAGTGTCCATGGGACTGGAAGATACTTTTCATGATACCAAAGGAGAAACATAAGCACCAGTGCAGCTACAAACCCTCCGCTCTACAATGTGACCTGCCTTTACTATTCACTAGTGAAATAGTGGCACAAAGGTTGTGGGTGTAACCTACCAATATCTGATTGTTTTTAAGGTCCACTCCATGAGATGGAACCCATCCCAATACAATGTCCACTCCATGAGATGGAACCCAATCCAACATTTCTGGGGTGGTCAGAAACCTAAGATCAGATAGGCCAGGGAACCTATACTGTACTTAGAAAATGTAAAGCAAATGGCCGAATTTCTAGATTCATTAAATTTCTCATCAGAAAACTGTAGAAATGACTAACATTTTCCTCAAAGTGGCAGAATACAACAAAATCAACTCATATGAATCACTAACCCTTCTATATACCGATGACATGCTGTGGAAAAAATTATGGAAACATTCTCACACACAATGTCATCTCAAAAATAAAATAGGAATAACCTAAGTAAGGAGATGAAAGACCTCTGCTATGAAAAAATATAAATATCTTAAGAAATATTTAAAGGACAGTAAAGGAGAGACCACCTGTGCTTGTGGACGGGTAGAATTAATCCTGTGAAATGACCATTTTACCAAAAGCAATTTCCAAACTCAGTGCAACCCCAATAAAAAATCCCCACAACACTTTTCACAGAAATAGAAGAAAATATCATCCTAAAATTTATGTGGAATCAGAAAATACCTTGAAGAGCCAAAGCAGTCCTGAGAAAAAAGAGCAATGTTAAAGCAATTAACATAGCAGAATCCAAGCTATATTACAGAAGTAAGGCAATTTTTAAAATCTAGCATGGCTCCAGTACAAAAATAGACATGAAGACGAATGGAACAAACCAGTGTGCAACATGAGGACATTCACTACAGGAATCTGATGTTTGACAAAGATTCCAAGTGTTCACTCTAGAAAAAGCGCACTGTTTTCAGCAAATGGTGTGAAGGAAACTGGGTGTACACATGCAGAGGAATGAAATTAGACTTGTATCTATCACACTAAACCAAAATTAACTCCAGGTGGATCAAAGACCTTAATATGAAACCCAAAATGCTGAAACTTCTAGGAGAAAACTAAGGCAATGCCCTACAAGATCTAGGTGTAGGAAGAGGCTTCTGACTAGGATTGCATTTGTTCAGAAAGTAAGGAAAACAATTGACAAATGGAACCTCATAAAGATGAAAAGCTTCTGTACAGCAATGGGAACAACTGAAGAGAAAGGAAGCCTACAGAGGGGGGAAGAATCTGTACCAGCTGGACATCTGATGAAGGTTTAATATCCAGAATGTAAAAGATATTAAACAATGAATCAAGAACACTATCAACAACCAGTCGCTTAAAAACAGCACAAATAGTCAAGACAATACATTTCCTTCAGAAATTATCCACGCCCCCATTTTAATGTTAACCAAGAAAAGCAACTAAAACAACAATTATAAATATAGTAAAGGAACTCAAGGAGATCTACACAGTAATACCCTGTCTCAAAACAAAAACAACAAAATAATAATAAAGAGAATCTCTGAAGAAAAGACAAAATGGAATAACACTCAAAATGAAAATCTCTAGAAGTTAAAGAGCTCAGAAGAAAATATCACCAATGGATTAGCTCAAGTAGAAAAGAGAAATTGGATTTTGAGACAAGGGGGTAGAAAGTTAAATGTAAAAATAAAAGGAGGAAAATTCTCAAACGACCAGGAAGGGAACATTAAAAAAGGTGACACTCTATTAACACTAAACCTATGAATAATAGATACGCAAGAAGGAGAAGAAACCCATGTAAGGTAACTGAAAAAAACTTTCAATAAAACCTTAGAAGAAAAATTTCAAACCTAAATAAAAAAGTTGTTTATTAAGATACAAGACACATATAGCACATTAAATAGAAGAGGCCCAAAAGGAAACTCTCCGCATCACATAGAAATCAAAACATTAAGTGTACAGAGCAAGAACAAATATTGAAGTCAGAAAGAAATAAAATTTCAACACATACAAAGGCATGGATAACATGTTAGGGTTGATATGTGATTTTATATATCACCCACAGCAGTGATAGTGGGTGAACTCAATACTTTACTTTCACCAACAACATGTTATCCAGATAAAAATTAATTATAGATACTCTGGGGTTAAATAATATCACATATCAAATGGACCTAACAGACACCTATAGAACACTCCTAACTTTGTTTATATATACAAAGAAAACATGGAAAAATACACTTTTCATCTAATCAGTCCATGGAAACTTTTCCGAGACTGTTCACATATTAGGACAAAACAAGCCTCAACAAAGTTAAGAAATTTTAAATTCACGCTGTCTGACCATAAAGGAATGAGGATGGATATCAGGAAGGATGGAAATAGTGGAAAGTATGCAAAGTCATAGAAGCTAAACAGCACACCAGTGAATGGAAATTGAGTCAGAAGAGAAAACAAAAAGGAATTAGGAATCAAAAATATTCTTAGAATGTGGGGAGCAAATGAAGTCCTAAGTGAATGTGTGATTTTGAAATGATCAGAGCCAGATAAAGGACCCCAAAGCCTGAGACACTCGGGAATGCTGAAGCCTTCCCCTGGTCTAAGCACACATACTGACACTCTGTGTGTAAACTATCTGTGGCAGCTTCTTCGTCCCAGGTGGCTACAATATGAGACTGCTTCCCTACAGAAGCCATCTACATCTGCACCTATTTCCTCCTCCTTAGTGCTATATATAATAAATATGCTGAGTTCCCAGGGGACTGTTGCCGCATCTCCATCAGCACATATGACCCACCTGATCCCACCTTTCCTGTGTGTGTCTGTCCTTCCTTCATTCCTTCTTACCCCCTTTAGGTCACTCTCTAAACCTTATAGGTTGTGGCACTAGAACTGAGTTCTCATGAAAACACAGCATTTCACAGTCTATGGAACTTATTAAAGGCAATCACAGAGCAAAGCTTGTAGCACCAAGTGCCCATGTTTACTACTTGAAAGATGTCATAGTAATCACTTAGTATTTTACCTAAAGGCCTTGGAAAAGAAAGAACAAAGAATGCACTAGAAGAATAAATAGAGTCAGGCAGTGGTGGCGCATAGCTTTAATCCCAGCACTCGGGAAGCAGAGGCAGGCGGATCTCTGTGAGTTCGACACCAGCCTGGTCTACAAGCGCTAGTTCCAGGACAGGCTTCAAAGCCACAGAGAAACCCTGTCTCAAAAAACAAAACAAAACAACAACAACAAAAAGAATAGATAGAAATAATAAAAGTCAGTGCTGAATTTGAATGAAACAGAAACTTAAAAATACAGTGAATTAGTGAGACAAAAAATTGGCTCTTTGAAAAGATTAACAAAATTGACCATTATTAGCCAAATTGAATAAAGGGAAAAGAGAGAGAGAGAGAGAGAGAGAGAGAATCTAGATGGGTTAATTTGGCCTGTCATGGACTGAGCAGATGGCAGGCCCACACTTTCTTTGCATGCCCCCCCCAGGACCAACCAGAGGGATGATCATCTGCTGTTTTGTAGCATGAATATAAAAACCCATAGACAGATATTGGGGTTCATCCTGAAGATCAGAAAAGCAACATCAGCCAATTACTAGAGAGCTCTTACCTCTTCGAAATCTTCAGACTGAAAGAGAGGGAGTTCCTGTCTCATCCTGCCTTATATTCCTCTTTAGTGCTGAGATTAAAGGTGTGCACCACCATCACCCAGCCTCTATGGCTAACTAGTGCGGTTGCTGGGACTGAAGATGTGCAACCACTGACTGGCCTGTATGACTGACTATTGTGGCTGCTTTGCACTGGACCTTCAGGCAAGCCTTATTTATTAAATTATAAATAAAAAGAAATAAGGGTAGATATAGATATGATAAGATAAAAGGGTACATTATTGAATCTACTTTTAAAAAGCAGCTACTAGTTTTAAATGTTTTACATTGGATTGGACTTTTGTCTATTGTATACAAATTTTGTATACTGATACAAATTTGAGATTAATTTTTGTTAAAATATATTGTACATATGTTTCTAATCTTCTTCAAGGCATTGCACCTATATAGCTCATTTAAGAATGCAATGCAAATTTCTAGTCCTTGAAAGATATTATTACCAACTGGTTAGGATAATAAGGAAATTCAGGTTAGTAATTAGTTACCTATTACAATTGAACATGCAATCACATTAAGTATGTTTTCAAGGTCAAACAGAGATATATTTTAAATAGACAGTTATCTTCAAACACTTCAGAGATCTACAGAATATGGCATTTAATATGTTTTATTAACACTAGTTCTTTCTTTTTTTTTTTTAATGACAATGAGACATGTCTGCTCCTGGAAGCACCAATCTACTTCAAAGAAGATGATGGGAATCAAAGACACTCCACATGGAGTTTGCTTTCTTAGTGGCAAAAATAAGCCACTGGGCAAGAAAGTGCCCCTGCCTCAACTGCTGACAGAAGTCATCTGTCACTGTCCTATTAGGACAAGCAGGACACAAAGAGAGTGATTGCCAAACCTTACCCAGACAAGGTGGGACAGTCCTTCAAAACCCCTGCTTCATAGAAAAGTTGGTCAGATATTCCAGGTCTCTGGGCCAAATATTGATGCCCCAACATTGCAGAGGAACTTTGGGTGACTGTCCAGGAAGCCAGCTGTTTCTATCATTTCTCACATTTTTGGAAGTCGTTTGCTCATACTTCCTGCTTACTCAGTTAATATTATTGCCTTTTTGGATCTCTGAGGGAGTTGAAGACTAGATAATTATATTTATAGTTTTACTTATTTACCAAATACAGAAAGCAAGTTATGGTAGAAAGTAAAATAGGTACAAGACTTTGGACTCACCAAGATAGGACAGATAATGACAAATTCTCTGAATTTATCAAATGTAAATGACTAGACATTGCTGATGTATTTATTGCCTGTATATATTATATATAGTTATTGTACTTATTGCATACAGTTTTTCTTATGTGAGTTATAGCCTTCTTGTTTTAGTTTAGATGAAAAAGGGGAAATGTAGTGATATGTTATTTGTATTTTAATAAATAAAGCTTGCCTGAAGGTCAGTGCAAAGCAGCCCCACTAGTCAGCCATACAGGCTAAGCAGTGGTTATACACACCTGCTGGGACTCCAGCAGCCACATTTGTTAGTTATCGAGGCTGGGTATGGTGCACACCTTTAATCCCAGCACTAGAGAGGAATATAAGGCAGGATGAGACAGGAACTCCCACTCTTCCAGTCTGAAGATTTCAAGGAGGTAAGAGCTCTCTAGTGGCTTGGCTACTTTTGTTGTTCTGATCTTCATGTTGAACCCCAATATTTGTCTCTGGGTTTTTATTAATCGTGGCACACTGTTCATGTGCTGCTAACCCAGTTAGGGGTGACTGAAGCCTCTTTGCCCTTTTGTTAGCCGCTGACCCTGACTGTCTGCTAGCATTTATCATCAGCAAGTGTCTTGAGTACTGCTACTATAACAAGCTCTATTTATTCCCACATAGGTGGGACACAGCCCAATCCAAAACAGCAGTGAATCTGGTTTTGTCTTTGCAAGAAGATCGCTTCAAGCCTAAGATGGGGCAGGCTTGTTTATCAGCTACTTGCAGTTTTCACTGCGGCTCTTTTCTCTTACTGACTTCCAAGATCCATCTCCTGCATCATTACCTTCTTTATTTCCAGTGTTGGGATTTTTAAGGGAGAGATAAGGGAATACCCCTAAATCCATAAACAGAATCAACTCTTGTTTTCTATGATGTAACTCTCTACTGCCTCCCAGAGTATGGAGAGCTTAGCATGATCCCTTTCAGTGACGATCTTTATTTCTAACTTTGTGTTAAATGGCCAATGATGTATTTTGAGAAGTAGTGTGTGAACTTTCCTGAGGAGGGCATAAAAGAAATGTCTATTCATCTTAGTGAGGGCACCAGTAAGACAAAAGTAATGCTTCCACCCAAACCTATCTTAGTGTGGTAAGTGTATTGGGAGTTATTTGTAAGAGTATGTAAAAGAATTTATGTATGGAATCATGGGTAACTCAGAGGCAAGACAACTGCATCACCAAAAATCCCACCCTGGTACAAGAGATGATTCACAAAATCTGCATCCATGGACCTGCATGTTTGGAGGTTTGGTACTCTGTAGTGTCACGACTTGGATATCTTAGAGAAGCTTTGTGAATCCTGTAGCCTTCAGGAACATCCTGTACCTTATAAGGTTGTTATTTATTTATTTATTTATTTATTTATTTATTTATTTATTTATTTATTTATTTATTTTCCATGTATGTTTGTGTGCATGAGTGTGGATGCATATGTAGGGGTATACACATACCAAAGCATGAAGTGGACATCAGAGGACAACTTGCAGGAGTCTCAGTCAGCTCACTGCTTCTACTATGTGGATCCCAGTGATTGAATTGAGGTCACCCAGGATTGCTATTTGGCAGCGAATTTCTCTACCAGATGCCATCAGGCCAGGCCACCTTCTAAGTTGTGTTAGCATCTTTCACTGATATCCTGAGTTTTAGGAGCTGCCCTCCTCCCTCCATGATAGATTGTTTCCTTTGGGAGGAAATGGCAGCATAATGGTAGGCCATGTTGGCTATTGCTCTTTTGCAGGGCTGGAGGTGTGCCCAGAGCCTCGCCCATGCAAGGGAAGCCTCTACCACAGTGCTGTGCTTCTTGCCCTGAATCCATGGCCTCTCTCTCACCCTCCTTCTCCCCGTGCTCTTTTATTTCTTTTCTTCTTTGTGTTAGAGGTAACAGAAGAGTTGGAAAAAAGAATTGGGGCAGGAAAAGAAATGCTTTTGAATTGGAGGATGCATTTATAGTTTTATGTATTTGGCTCATTTTTATATCTGTTCCTGAGTATTTTCAGAATAATTATGATTTTTCTGAGAACTATGTGGACAGAAAACAACATTCTTTAAGATGTTGTGTTTCAGGGCACCTCATGCTTTTGTGGCATTCTTATGTCTGGAGTTAAGTGGGACAGTGGCAGTTCCCTTTATGTATTCCACCCCACCACAAGATAATAGGACATCTTGCTAGCTTTATTCATGGTAACCACCTTATGTAAATTTCAGTATGGAGGGATCACAGTTGTTGCGTTTGCAAGTTAAAATCCTCAGTAGTGTTTATTTGTTAAGTGATTTAATCTTAAATAAAAGGAAACATTCTTCCAATGTCCAAATAAAATTCCAGTGCGAATCTGGAGTTTTAAAAACTAAAACAGTTATGTACAGAAGCATAGTATGCATATTTCACAATATCTTATTTGTATAGAGATGTAAGAATACTTGATTATTTTGGAGGACAACTATGTTACATCAAAGAAGGCAGAGGATGTAATAGTTTTCACATCAGTTCTGTCTGAACTGTGCTTCAGGGAACTAGGTAAACTGATTTTTTATAGGCTCTATCACAAATCTTATTGATTTATCTATTTTTATTTTATTCTTTATTAGCTTTTTGTGTAGGGGTATTACATTAAATATGTTAAGTAAATAAATGTTGTTATTTTTATTTTCCTGGTTTTTAAATAGTTCTTGGAATTGAACCTATGGCATCATGCATGCTAGGCAAGTACTCTACCAATAAGCAATGTCCCTGACCCTTAATTTTTTAAATTTTAATTTGAGAGCAGGTCTTGATCCCCACAGCCTTATACTGTGCTTGTTACTCATACTCATGAAATTATTTGATTTATTTTTTTATGGAAGTCTAAAAGTGAAGGTTGGTTATTTGCTGACAGAGAAGAGAAACATGCATTTTTATTGTTGTTGCTGTTCACCTTGTTTTAGTTTTGGCATGGGGTCTTCTGTGTAATTCAGGTTGTCCTCAAACTCATGGTTATCCTGTCTTGGATTTCTGAATTTGAGGACTATATGTGTAGACCACTGCACCAGTTAACCCTCACCAGTGAATTCACTGAAGATGTTTAGTCTTTCCAGGGTTTGAGTTAGGCTGCTGTATATTTCATACATACTTTACCTTTGGTGAAATAGAAGTCAACACCTGGGAGGTACATGGAGTTCCAAGAAGGTGGGTCTATCACATGAATACTGAATACCTGAGTGGATCCAGCTCTCCTTTTCCCTGACTGTAGAAGATGCACTATTCAACACTGCGGGTTGTATGCTGTTACCAAGTGTAAGTCAAGTGTAGTTTTACTTCCTAACATGTAATATTATTTTTTAAAAAAATTAGACAGGTTTAAAAAAGCTTTTATTACTAAGAATGATAGTTTGGGAAAATAGTGTCAGAATACTAGCAGAATACTAGGATTTTAAAATGACTCATTTAAAAAAAAATGATGCTATCTTTGCTCCAGAATGGTTTTCTTAATACACCCTTTTTCTTCAATAACATACCAATCATGCATTGCTGTTAAGAATATTTGAAGCTTAACATGTGAAAAATACTGGGGTAGAGAATAAATTTATGGCCTTGTCACTTGTTTAGGTCTCTTGACTAAGAAAGTATTTTAAAGTTTAGAAAGAATTCTTGGTCATAATAATACAAGCTTTCTGGAAAATAGTATTTCAGTAGTAGTAAGCCCTGTCATTATCTGTTCTCATAGGTGGAAAACAGTATTTACTTTTGCAACCTTGACTAATAATGTGTAGATTAGCACAGAGATTGCTTTTGGGCCCTAATTTATAGTGATCTGCTGGTAAGCATGCACTTATAGACAACTGACCCATTACAGCATCTTAGCAAATCAATTGCTTTGCAGGATTTCAAAATGTGTTGGCATAAATGCCAGACTGTGAAGGAATTGCACCACATGGGTTGGGTTTATCAATAGCAGCAGTATATTATTCCAAATGGAATGCATGCCAGGTAACAGCTTGTAATGACAAATATCATCTGCTCCTGTTGAGGAGGGGAACAGCATGGGCGTGCTCAAGACAGTGCTGCCTGTAATCGATCACAGCAGCATTTGGCAGCTTGGGACGCACTCAGATCTCTCCATCCACAGGTTCTCAGTGGTACTATCTCCCTGGAGCAGTTTTCCTCTCCCTTCCTTGCTTCTTCATAATCAGTGAGCAAATAGTTATTGACCGTTGTCTGTGTACCTGGACTGATCCTGGACTAAGTTCAGGAAAAAGTAAAATGATGAAACAAGGACAAAATCTGAACCAAACACCCAATAAAATCCAATATGGATGAGGGGTAAGGAACAGAACCTACAAAAGAAGGTATCAAGGAGCAAAGAAACAGAGATGACCAGCCATCTGAAATCGGGATAGAGTCCCAGGCAGGATAAACATTTTTAAGGTGCAGTTATAAAAACATGGTTTGCTTTGGTAACACAGATTGCACAACAGTTGGCAGCCTGCTGCCTCAGAGAGGGCAGTGATGTAAGAATAGATTTAAAAGGTAGGTTGGGTGGGCGCTGTGCCCCTGTGAAACGTTGTAGTGGACACGTTATCCAGAAAGCTCAGCAGGTTGGAGCGGTGATTGACTCATGAGCAGATGATGTGACAACAGTGTGGCAGTGCTAGGCTGAGCCTGGAAAAGGGTACAGGCAGAGAAACTGTGTGTGAAGTTTGTGACTGAATATATAATGTTGCCAGGAACATTACTGTTTCTAATCCTTCTCATGGGAATCTTTCACTATAGTAGAGATGGGAGGTCATGGTTGAGCTGATCTTTAATCACTAAGCTACACTGACACTTTAGATTATGTGTGCAGTCTCTTGGTGGAGATGGATGAATGCCTGGCCCAGCAATAGGAAAGAGGGAGACCTAGAAGGCACAGGTAAGTATTTTACAGAGGGTGAGAAACTGAATCTAATTTAAACTTGACTGTTAAAGCCTTGGAAGTAGGAATAGAGAATGATGCTCAAAAACTATAGGTCTTGGAGTTACTATACTTAGGTGATAAAGGGCAAGAACAAGGTTGAAGTAAGAAATGATGACTTGTGCACGTGATTGGCAGGACCTTTTGCCTTAATCTCAGGATACTATCCATGAAACTCTTAGGTCACTTGTGCCGTTGTGACAGACCTTCTTTGATGTCTATGAATGATTCCTTCCCTATTGCTATGATCACAAGGGGATTGAGCAAGGTCATCAGAGCCTCAGAGAGAGTAAACTCCAGGTAAGCTCTCCACATGTGGCAAACATACAAGGGAAGGCAGAAGGGAACAATAGGATGCCCAAGGTAGTATTTGAGTTAGATGTTGTGAGTATATCATGGGACATCCCATTAGAGGAAAAACAAGGAGTCCTCTGACTGCAATGAGGGTCTGCTCAGAAACATAAGAATTTGTCATGAGGCCACAGTGTCTCATTTTCCTATTTTTTTCTTAGGAAAAATTCAACTCTCTCGATGTAGGAATGAAATAATTAAGGTTGTCTCTCAGAGAAGGGGGGTTAATAGGATGGAGATGACAGCCTTACATGTTGACATGGGCACAGAGTGTGCTTCCTCCTTAGCTTGAAAGTGCTCTGATCTTACAGAGTTCTTATTCAGGATGCTTACACATTGTTCATTTTTCCATAGCCAGAAAATAAGTTGATGCAAGTATATCTTTGAAAATATCCTGTAACAATGGCACGAACAATTAGCATACATTCTAGCTTTACTTAATATTTGTTGTGGACTTGGGAGAACTACTATTATAATCCAGGCAAAGAAGATATAGACAGCCATACTTTATAAGCCCACATTAGAGTCCTTTATTAGCCAGCAACTGAGATTAGGGTTTTTCCCAAGAGAACACTTGGCACTGAAGCTCAGGTGTACAGCAGTTATAAGGAAAAAAAATCGTGACATCATTGGCAGATGTAGGTCAGGGGAATGTAGGAACATCTGTTTTGATAGAACACAATTGTTTGGGTTATGCTTCTGGTCCATGGTCTGGGTCAGGTAAAGTCTCAAATGTGTTGCCAAGAAAGACATGACTATTCAAGAAATTAGGAGCTTTCAAAACTCTGTCTCCTGAGCAGGTACAAAATAAAGTCAGGGAAACGATGTATTACATTGGCCCCTTGACTGCTTGCCCACTTTGTGCTTAGCTTCCCTCGGCTCTGTCACAGCACCTGTGAAGCCTTTCTGAGTACGTTGCTTCTGATGATAACATGACTGGGCAGGTATGAAAAGACATGGAAATGTGAGGCTGTCAGGATGGTGTCATGCTTGGTTAATAATCATAACTAATTCTGGCCTCTGCATGTGCTGATCGATACCTTCTCAGGATAACTTTCTTGACTCCCAAGGGGAATGGAGGAAAGACTTTGAAATGCCCATTGTAGGGCCTGGTCCTCCTTTCTTGACAACAGCTGACAGAATGAGAATAGCTTTGCCAAGTGGCCATTCTGAGATGACCGTGCTGTGGGGGAACTCACAGGATATGATTGAAGCTGAATCACAGGCTCCTAAATTAATGATGAGGAAACTAATGTTTCAAGTGATTGCTCTCAATCCAACCATGCTTTCCTCACAGAGGCACCTTCATTACAACAAAGAATTTAGTCTGGAAAGTGTCTGTGGTGGGGAACCTTCTGTAATGTGTTAGTCATAAAAATGTCAATTTTTTCTTTTCTTTAGTATGCGACAAAGTCTTAAAGTAAATAGAATAAACAGGGAGGAATGCAGTGGTGGGCAAAATATTGGCGATGTAAGGGTCATGCATCTTGAAGGGATTCTTCCTCTGTATCCCTGCATAGGCTGGTCAGCACTGCTGGGGTAGTACCCTTGCTGCTGGTTAAGGGGATTGTAGCCTTGGAATGTCACCATCCATTTCACTGTGTTGGTCTTCCTGGCACCCAAAATCTTTTCTGTTTGTGAAGTTTTCAGTATTTTTTAAAACCAACTCTATTGAAGTATAAAGTATATACAATAAGTAGAACACATTTAAAGCAAGTAAATTGGCAAGTTTCAGCATATATAAAATACCATCCAACTAGCTGAACAATTAAGAGATTGAAATTCCTCTAACTCCCAAATCCTTTCTGTGATGCTTTTTGATATCCTCTCCTAATAAGTGACACAAGCCAACTTGGACTAAGAGTAAGGCTGTGTGTGTGTGTGTGTGTGTGTGTGTGTGTGTGTGTGTGTGTGTGTGTGTGTGTGTGTGTGTGTGTGTGTGTTTGTATGTGTGCAAGTATATATGTGTGTATATGTATATATATGCATGTGTTCATATGTGTATATACATGTAATTATGTGTGTATGTGTATTGTGTGTTTGCATGAATGTTTATGCCTGTGTGTATATTATGTGTCTGTGTGTGTGCTTCTGTGTCTATGTGAGTATATGCCATGTGTGTGATAGCCTATAGAAGCAAGAAGAGGATGTTGGATCCCATAGATATGCTTGGTATAATTATGGGAGCTATACTCAGTTCTGTGGAAGAACAGCAAATGTTCTTAAACCACTGAACCAACTTCTAGCCCTCCAAAAGTTTTAATAAATTATTTCTTATAAC
Organism: Ondatra zibethicus; assembly: GCA_004026605.1. Lineage (NCBI taxonomy): Eukaryota > Metazoa > Chordata > Mammalia > Rodentia > Cricetidae > Ondatra > Ondatra zibethicus. Next base: position 20,568 of record PVIU01002824.1, read on the forward strand.
TTTTAGGTCCGACTACTCAAACCCTCTCTGAACTTTGAAGGTTTCATATTTTGGAGTATGTGTCTATTGCTTTAGGATGATATATTTGATGGCATAAAATTATTCCTAATAATTTTATCATTATAATAAAAATTTAATAATTTATTACATATTGTGATGCATATTGTATAATAATATAATTAATATATACTATAATATATGTATAATAATATGAAATAAATAATATATCATATATAACTGTCTTATTCTGTTACTATTTTGAGTTCAGTTCTTTTATTCCTGACACTGGTCATTTGTGTCTTCTCTCATTTTTTTTCTGTGTATTAGTCTCCAATGGTTGCTGTAACAAATTCCCCAAAAGTTGGTAACTGAAAAAGTATATCACAACCCTCCAGTAACTGGTGTCAAGGAATTGAAGTTAAGAGATTAAGGGCCAGGGCCTTCTAGATGAGTGAGTGTTTTTATTCCAAGGCAGCTCAGGGTTCAAAACAGGAACAGAGAAACAATGAAAAATATAGACTATTTATCACTATCATTGAATATACAGGATACAGAAGATTCCAAGGCAATATGGGAGCTGTTTGCATAATGATCTTGAGCTCACAAAACTTCATTACTTAGGAAAGGGGAGGAAACATTTTGCCCATGGCATTCTTGAGGTTGGTAGAGACCTTCCTCGCAAGGGAGTAAACAAATTCTAAGGGAACAGGGTTCACACCGTGGGACAAGTAGGAAAGTCTGTTATATGCAGACTACAAAAGTTGACATTTTGAGCTCATGAGATGGCTCACTGGGTAAAGGCCTGACACCCAGCTTGAGTCTGACAACTTGAGTTCAATCTCCAAAACCATGTGATTGAAGGAGGGAACCAACTCCTGCCAACATTTCCCTAACCTCATGTGTGCCATGGCATGTTGGCAGAGGCTGCTCTTTCCTTTCCAGCTGCCCAGACCTGAAATAACTACACAGAAACTATATTAATTGTAATACTGTTTGACCATATCTTAAGCATATTTCTAACTAGCTCTTATATCCTAAACTAACCCATTCCCATTATGTTGTATTTTACCATGAGGCTCGTGGGTTACTGGTAAAGTTCCTGGGCGTCTGTCTCCTGCGGCGGCTACATGGCATCTGTCTGCCTAATTTTTTCCTCTATCTCTGCTTGGAATTCTTGCCCTGCTAGAGGCCTAAAGCTGCCTCTTTATTAACCAATGGTATACAGAGGGGGATCCCACATCAATGCCATGCATATCTATACATACACACAAACATGTATACATACATACAATTCAAAAGCTATTTTCAGAGGTGAAAGTGTACATTTGTTGTCCCCCAGTGCTGTTGGGAACAGGTTGAAAGTCAGTGTGATTGAACTGAAATGAAGGCGTCCTTCGGCTCTCTGCACAGGCTCTAGGAGGCAGTCCGTTCCTGGATTTTCCCACTTTGATGGGATCCAGTGTCTCATAGCCCATGTCTAAGCGCCAATCTAGTCTCTGTCATTTTCCCTGTCTTGAACATTGTACTTCCTGTTAGGCTCCACTGAAGGCAGACCAGGTAATCTAGTATAATCTCACCTTGAACCAACCTGCATGGACTCTTTGACCATGAGGGCAGAGCTCAGGACGAGGGTCATTTCAAAGGGATCCTCGTTTGGCCTCCACAGTCTGGTTTGAAAGTTCCAGATCTATTAGTCTTTTCCAGGAACCAGCTTCTGGCTTCACTGGTTCAGTTCAACAGTTTGACTGTCTTCCTCTTCACTATTTTGTGGGTTTTACTATTTTTTTTAGCCTGTGTTTCCTTTGTCTTTTTTGTTTGTTTGTTTCTTAAGGTTGTAGCTAAGGTTTTTAGCTCCATTCCACAACTTTACATGGTGTGTTTTCATAGACTTTCACATTCTTTACATTGTTCCTTGGTTGGTAAAATCACCCAAGAATTTTCCACTCTAGGTGCCTTTTGGTTGATTTCTGAAAGGCATTATAGTCAAAGAGCATATTCCAGGTAATTTCCAACTTTGGTACGATTAAATTAATTGAGTGTAGTTTTGGAGATAGGTTTGAAGACATTAAAGCATAGCTGTTTTGTTTTTACTGAAGACTGTGTACAGCCCTTTTCTGGTTCACAATTCAGGGTTTGGAGAGCTGCACCTATATGTACAAGGGCTTTGTTAAGAAACTGTTGAGATGTCTGCCCCATTAGGGGGAAAGATTTATTGTGCATAAGAGAGTGAAAATATCCAGAAGCATCTGGAAACATCTAGAGAGCAGAGAGAGAAAAAAACCAAAAGATGAAAACAAAACAAAATAAACCATACCGAACATGGCCAGGACTATCTGTGAGAGAGTGGGGAGGGCAGTGTAGATAGCAAAAATAGAGACTAGTGGTGGTGGGTGGGCAGTGGGTATAAAGAGAGTGGGAATCTGAGGTGAGAAGGGCCAGGCAGCTACCAGGGGAACTTTGAAATACATAGCAAGTATTTGTGAGTTGGGACTGAGAAAGCCTGGAGGCCAGCATGAGCTTTGGTGTGCTGATAGGTGCCACAGGTATATATCAGTAGAGAGATAGAGAACCATACGTCCCTTATACCAGAGGCAAGGGAAATGTTGCCTTTTGGTGGACACATTTCCTAAGGAATGCTGACTTTTTTCTAATTGCTAAAATTCTCCTTTAATCCAGTTTTAGCTCATTTCTGGACTTCCTGGGAACTACCAGCCCTCAAGTTGGGCAGATCATATCTACCTACAATTCCGGCTACAGGGGATTTGACATTCTTGGCTGTGGGCACCCACACACATGGTATACACCCACACACATGATATGCACCCACACACGGTATACACCCACACAAGCTGGTATACATACACATAAATAAAAATAAATCTTAAACAAAATTCCCATTTCCCAAAGTAACCCCCCATAGCAAACAGTTTGTTGATAGAATTCCTTATGTCTTCTGCTTCCCACTGATTTCTTACTTGTTTCTAAACTGGAGAGTAACTGAGTTACTCTGTTCTTTCTAGTAGATATGTCATATATTATTTCATATATTTTGATAATATTTAGGTTTGGTATATTCTCCTGATGAATTGATTTTCATCAGACACTGAAATTACTTGTCTTCTGAAACTTATGATTTTTATTTTTTGCCAAATATTATACATTGTTGATCCTTGTTGTAGGATGTTTTCAATTGCTTAAAAAGAAAAGTCTTTTTACAAGCTGTTTTAGGTGCTAAGTATGTACACCAAATGCCAGCCTGTTACATGAAAGGCCCTGGGTTTGGTTCCCTAGCATCTTCTAGACCATCACTATGTCACACAAGCCTGTAATCCCAACCCCTTGACAGGCTGTAGCAAGAGGACCATGAATTCAAGATTGTCCCTAGCCTTAGCTAGCTCTTGACAATTCCTGGCTTCATGAAACCTTGTCTCAAAACCACCACCATTACAACAGTCAAAACAGAACTTTTTAAAAAGCCTTATTTAGATGGTACCCAGGTGAGTCTGGAGCTGAATTTAAGCCATTGTTGGGGAAGGCTCTTCTGAGTATTCTTTTTTTTTTTTTTAAGTTTAAACTCTGTAAAAGTTTACTTCAAGAACTTTTTTTTTCACTTTGGTTGAAGGGGCATTTTCTGCTGCCACTCCTCCATGAGTCCCCGGAATGATTCCCTGGTCTCTACAGTGGTTCCTTCCTCAGCAGAGACATCTCTTTTCACACACCCACTGATCAGTACAAACAGAGTACTCAAGGGGGACCCTGATACTGTATCCCAAATTCTCCATCTTTCTCTGAATCTCCCTCTTCCCTGGTACTCTGCCCTCTTCAGCCTGCATGGCATCCACTTCTGCATTCTAAATTCCCTTCCCAGTTGGCTACTGCCAGGTCTGCCTGCTTTCCCTCCCTGTGCTTAGCCTGGATTTTTTTTTTTCTGAGACACTAAACTAGGACTAAGTAGGGCTCACATCACTTGCTTCCTGAGACTCGAGGATCACTTCCTACCGTGGCCTGTTGCCCAGTAGCATAGAAACCTCTTTCTTGTGGATTTTGCCTGACTCTTTAGTGCTTTCATGTGGAGAAGTAAAGCTGATGAGCCCTTATTCCATTTCAGCTGCAAATACAAGTCAAAATCTGAGGGTTTATGCGATACAACTGGGGTCCTTGTGTGTTCTCACATAGCAGTCGGCAGGCTGAGATCCCACCAGTGTACCCATCCATAGGAAGGGTTGCTGGTAGAGTGTCTCTTTTCTCCATGCCGTAGAGCCCATGTTAAACCTGGACATCAGACAAGAGTTAATGCAGCACCTAGTCTGAGATGTTCGAAACGGAAGAACAAAGCAAAGCACACTGATTCCTCAGCCTCTTCGTGACTGCCAATTTGTTTAAAGTTAGCTGGTCATAAGCTTTAATTTTTTTGTGTGGAAATTTCTTCCTTTCAAGACACAAATGTCTGCAACAATTAAACATAAACTTCTTGAATATACAAATTGTATTTAATTATGAAAGCAAAATAATTATACAGTGAAATAGAACTTGGCATTTTGAATTTTACTGAGGAACAGTTAGACAATAAGTACACTTAAGGGTTTTTTTGTTTGTCTTTTATTCTACTACCTCTTACCTTCTTGATATAAAGATTAATGATGGTTTTGATTTATCCAGCCCATTCTGCTGCTATGGAAAAACTAGGTGCATGACTTTAACAAAAGGAAATTTTTAAACTTGTTTACACGTGATCATATGTTTAACTTCTCTGATCAAAACATTAATGAAAAATATCTAGTGAAATAAGGGAATTAGCATTGCTTATTGTTTAAAGAATACAAGAAAAAATAGAAAATTTAGATTTTTTTTAAAAAGACCTAGAAAAGAAATACGTACTTGTAGCAGCTCCCAAATCATTAATGCTTGGCTTTATTTTATTCTGTCCTACTAGCTCTTAAACTTAAATTAATCTGTTTTCTCTTCATCTGTGTTTTGACTCAGGGCTTTTTACCTGTCTTTCATTCTGTATGTCCTACTCCGCCAGTGGCTGACTGGTGGCTGCCTGGCCCTGGGCAAGTCCTTCCTTTTCTCTCTGTTCTCTCCTCTTATTCTCTTCTTCTGAGCCTAGATTTTTCTTCCTAGTTATTCTCTCTGCCTGCCAGCCCTGCCTATTCCTCTACTGCTGGCTATAATCCATTCAGCTTTTATTAGACTAATCAGGTGTCTTAGGCAGGCAAAGCAACACATCTTTACATCATTAAACTAATTCAGCATAAACAAATGTAACACATCTTTACATCATTAAACTAATTCAACACAAACAAATGTAACACATCTTTACATCATTAAAGTAATATTCCACAACACGTGCTAGCCCATCCCTTCATATTAAGGCAAGGCAAACTTTGGTTCTAATTGTTATAATTTTCTCCCTATGACCTTACCTGGCTGTCAGTTCATGATACAATGTAATAGTGGATGTAGTTACAGCATTTTGAATACTGTTATAGACTTCTTGAACAAGGAAAAGGTAGTTTTGGACCTATGGAAAACCAAGATAAGTAGACTTTGATTTGGTTACCATTTAAAATTTACTCCTATTACACAGATATTTTACACAAATGTTTTGACTGTAGGGGAAAGGTCTGTGTTTGTAGAGTCTTGTGTGCATCCCTTCTTTTTGAAGTTCACTGAGAGATATTTATATTTGCACAGAAGCCCACCTTCCTTCCAGCAAGTGATGGATACGTCTTGCAACATTGTCACATCAAGATACCTGGCCTTTCCTTGCCTCACACAGCACCTCTGATACAGTTGATTGTCCTTTAGCCTGAGTGAATCTAAGGCGTTTTTTATGTGTGTCATATGCTCAGTCTACTTTTTAAATGAGTTATCATTTTTATTGAGCTCTTAGTGACTATACTCCTCTAGGCTTATTTGGCATGTCTTGATACTGAGAAACAGAAACATTTTCAGTAGGTCAAGTTTTGTGATTTTAATCATACTCTTGAGGAGTCAGAATAGTCTTAGTCCCAGAGTGTTCAGTTCTAATTACTACTCCGGCTCGGCATCTCATACTATCATTTATTATTGAGACAATGCACATATTCTTTATCGTTTCTGCAAACTAAATATGTGACTCTCAGAAGATTCCTGAAATGGTGAGATTTACATGGATTTTAGTTCCCTTGGCTTATTTAGGGTTTGGTGATGAAGCATGACCTTCGGGAAATGTGCTTTAATTAAGTGGTTGGCATCCTGGGAGTCACAGGCCATTTTCTCTCACAGCAGAGATGTCCTAGCCCAGCAAGGATACCATATACAACACTTGTTAGTGTTTTGAGGGTTCTCTGTGGCAAACCCTTTAGAGAGTAAAAGCTATGCCATGACCGAGGCCAGTTACCTTATGAGAGGCCTCAGCGATTTTGATACCACAGCTTTGCAGAACTGACCTAGGACGTTAGAAATCCCATTTATATTTTATTACATTTATCTGTGAGTGTGTGTGTACATCTCTGTATGTGTGTGTGTGTGTGTGCACACAAACATGTGCCTATTTGTGCATGGCATAGTGTGCCTGTGTAGGCCAGAGAGCAACTTGCAGACATTGTTTCTTTCCTTTTGCCATGTGGGTTCCAGTGATGGAGCTTAGGTCCTCAGGCTTAGTGACAAGCGCCTTTCCCAGTCAGGGCATCTCACTAGCCTCTGTTTTATATTTTTGAATGACCATTGAATGCCTCTTCAGGGAAACTCAGTTTTTAAACATTTCCATCCATGCATATATTTATGCACAACAGATGTTATTTTTCTTTTATTTCCTTTTGATAATTCTCAGTGTATCCATAACCAGAATTGATATCAAGCCTAAATTCCTTGAGGTCACTAGAATAGAGTGGGATGAATTTTGTTCCTATTTGTTTGTAATAAATGCTTTTTCATGTGGTTGTTTTTGCCAGTTACCTTGTAAATAATCCCATATGAATGCATTTTAAGTTCTTTTTAATTGCCAAGAAAGTAGAAAAACAAAAGGCATAATTAATCATTGTAACTAGAAAAAATTTAAGGATGAATAATGTGTGACAGATTCGGTTCTGTGAGTCTAAATATTACCCATGACATGTGGTCATCAGAATTCTCTGTTGTGGCTTTTCAAATTATGAGTAAAAAATACTGTCAGTTTCAGAAGCAAGACATTGTTCCCAAATTTCCGTAAAAGCTGTATTTCAAAATGCCCAATGGTGTTAATTTCACAAAGATTTACAATGAGATCTAAAAGTAATGGCCGGGTCTTTCTCTCTTTCTTTGTAAAAACAGCTGGACCTGTAATCTGCAGAATGCTGAGTTACGCCCCTACTCGCCGGGCATTAGTTGTGGGATGTGGTTTACAGATGTTCCAGCAGCTCTCGGGCATCAACACCATCATGTACGTATTCTTATCAGATTGCTCTTGAAAAGTCTGTGCAGGGAACATTTCACAGGGAAGACAGGAGAGAATGCTCCATGGCTTGTCACTCTTGAATGCAGAGGAATGTCCTGTGGGCGTGTCTTATGATTGCTAAAAACCCAGCACTCAGAACCATGAGGTAGTTTCGTGTTTGGTATATTATTGTTAGTATACGTTTTATATAAGTTGTGATTATGCCACTTGTTCTTTTGTATAAGCCAAGCTGACATCTTTTTGAACTTCATTTACTATACAGAGTCACTCAGAGCATTTTCATGCAGTCCTGTAATGGTTTTGGAGCAAATTCTTTCCCCATAGCCACTACATTCCTTTCTTGACCATGGTCGCTCATATTCCCCTTGTTGCCCAGACAAGTTTGTGCCTACATTCATATAATCTCCATAGATTTGATTTTATGTACAATTTTATATACAGCTTAGAACTCTCAAATGGGGAAACAATGTTATATTTGTCTTTCTGAGACTCACTTAATTCACTTAATATGATAATCTCTGATCGTATCCATTTTCTTGCAAGCATTATAATCTCATTATTCTTATGGCTAAACAAATTCAACTGTATATATATAAATGATATTTTCTTTATCCATTCCTCTGTTGATGGACATCTAGGATAGTTCCAAGGCTTAGCTGTTGTGCACAGTGCAATGCATTAAACATTGATATAAAGTATCTTTGTGATATATTGACTTAGAGTTTTGGGGAGTGTTGAAGTTGGGTCACATTGTAGGTTTCAGAGAATCCTCTGTGCTGAAGTTTATGGTGACTAGACTAGCTTACATTTCTCCCAGTAATACACAATGGTTTTGTTGTCCTCATCCTTAAGAGCCATTTTGTTTTCTTGATGGCTGCCGTTCCATTATAATATCAAGAAGTGCATCTCCATGGCTAGTGAAGTTAGCTTCTTCTCATGTATTTTCATGTTTATTGGCCATTTGTGTTTCACCTTTTGAGACTTTCTGTCTCCCAATTAATGACGTGATTGTTCATTTTTTAATTTTTTTGTTCATTGTATATGCTAGTGCCAGACGTTAGAGAGATACGCAACTCTCAAAGTTTCTGTCTAATTCTGTAGGTTCTCTCTGCACCTAAGTCAATTTCCTTTGCTGTATGTAAGTTTTTGACGTCACTGAGTCCCCTTTGTCGATTCCATTTTGAGCAACTGGTGCCCTTCCCAGATGCTTGCCGATGCAGATATCCTCAAGTATTTCTATACATTTTCCTCTGTAGTTCACAGAGAAATTATCATTGATTTCTCTCCTGGGATCTATTTGTGTAATGTGTCATTCATTTACTTGAATGCACTGAACCATCCATAAATCTCTGGAATGAAGCTGACTTGATTATGGTGAAGTTTTTGATGTGTACTTGTGTGCTTTTTCTAAGTATTATATTGGTTATCTTTGAATCAATATTAATCAGGAAATTTATGTAATTTTCTCTTTTTTTTCTGTTGTGCCTCATTCTGAATTTGGTACTAGGATAATTTTGGTATTGTAGAAGGGGTTTAGTACTGTTCTTCTCCTTTCTATTTCATAGAATAAATAGCTTTTGAAACATTGTTGTCAATTCTTCTTTATAGACATGGTTGAATTTAACAGTGGATATTTTTTAGATGGTAGACTTTTATTCTTCAGTCTTGTTACTTTTAGGTCTGCTTAAAATTGTTTATGTTGTGTTAATTTAATTTTGGTGCATCTAGAAACTCATCCTTTTCAATTTTCCAGTTTAATGAAATATAAGCTTTTAAAATATATACTAATGGTTTTCTGAGTGTTATTGGATCTATTGTAATGTCTCCCTTTAGAGTCTTTACTTTGTGGATTTAGGCTTTCTGATTCTTTTGATCATTTGACTAAGTACTGTTGACCTTGTTTACCTTTTCAAATCTTTTTCTCATTGATTCCTGTACTGTGTATAATTTTTTTCAGTTCATTAATTTCTGCCCTAATGTTGAATATTTCTTTCCATAGTCTAATTTGGGTTTTGGTTTGTTCTTATTTTCCTAAGTTCAGAAGGTATATTGTTAAGTAATTTATTTAAGATCTCTGATTTTTGAAATATGTAACTATGAACTTCCATCTTGTCACTGCTCTTATTTATCTTGTAAGGTTTGGAATATTGTTTTAATTTTTACCCAATTTTATTTTTTTTATTTTTTTTGTTTTTATTTTTATTTTTTATTGCTTTATAAATAATACCATTCAAAATTTCCATTTCCTCCCCTCCTCCCATTTCCCTCCCACTCTCCCACTCACCTCCCCCCTCCCCTTCCAGTCCTAAGAGAGGGCAGGGTACCCTGTCCTGTGGGAAGTCTAAGGCCCTCCCCCTTCCATCCAGGCTTAGGAAGGTGTATGCATCCAAATAGACTAGGATCCCAAATAGCCAGTACATGCAGAAGAGACAAATCCCAGTGCCATTATCATTGGCTTCTCAGTCGGCCCCAATTGTCAGCCACATTCAGAGGGTCCAGTTTGATCCCATGCTCGTTCAGTCCCAAAGCTGGCTTTGGTGAGCTCCCATTAGATCAGGCACACTGTCTCAGTGGGTGGACCAACCCCTTGTGGTCCTGACTTCCTTGCTCATCTTCTCCCTCCTTCTGTTCTTCAACTAGACCTTAGGAGCTCAGTCCAGTGCTCCGATATGGGTCTCTGTCTCTATGAATTTTCCATTATCTTTTAATTTTAATTTCTCTGCTCTATGGTTCACTAGTATTTTTCACTCTCCAAATTTGTACATAGTCTATGTGTCTCTTATTCATTCCTAGCTTTATTCCACCAGAATATCAGGTGCAATCTAAGAGATTATTTCAGTTTTCTTATTTATCTCAAGATTTTCTATGTATCCTATGATGTATTCATTTTTAATTTCTATTTTTTTATTTTATGTATATAGGTGTTTGCCTGTATGTATGTCTATATACCACTTACAATCATATTACCCTCAGAAGCCTGAAAATTATGTTGAATGCTCTGAAACTACTTTTAGGTGTGTTTAGCTACCATATGGGCAATAGGAATCAAATCTGAGTCCTCAGAAGACCAGCCAGTCCTCTTTCTTAAGTGCTGAGCCTTCTCTGATACTGCTGGGTAGACCCCCTATGCAAAGTTCACATTATTCAGAGATTGAGAATTGAAGGGAAGTGGATGGGTATTAGATCAACTGAGAAAAAAGTCAAGGTGGGGAAAGTAGCTGGGAAGGGAAGGCTGGCATAGTGTCTGAATCCACATATTTTAGAGTAAGAAATAAAAGCAAAAGACAGAGAAAAGGGAAAAAGTAACAAGAGCTAAGGAAAAGAGGGGGAATATATGAATTGTGTGTAAGAATAATAGAGAGCTCACAATAGTAAACTGAAACATCAGAACTGTGAACATATCCAGCACAGCTGTGTAACACTGCCAGGCGGTACAGGAAAGAGCTTATTCCTGTCTTTCAGGGCTGTGCACTATCATGCAGTATAATGTCATTAATAAAGGAGATTATTAGGACCAGGATATAAGGAGAAGAGATTGTTTGGAGATGCAGGGAAGACAAAAAGGGTCCCTATTTACCACTTTAAGCATGTATGTGTTGTGGGATAAGTGGACTAAAGTTGCAGACCTTTGGTGTGCTTCATTCATTATTAAGAACTGTTTTGGGGTGGCTGGAGAGATGGCTCAGAGGTTAAGAGCACTGACTGCTCTTCCAGAGGTCCTGAGTTCAATTCCCAGCAACCACATGGTGGCTCACAGCCATCTGTAATGAGATCTGGTGCCCTCTTCTGGCCAGCAAGCATACATACATACAGAACATTGTATACATAATAAATAAATAAATTTAAAAAAAAAAAAAGAACTGTTTTGGACCTATGCATCCTGCCACAGTCTCTGTAAGTTCATATGTCTATCTGTCCTGTTGTGTCGGGAAGACAGTTTCCTTGGAGTCATCCATCACCTTGGGCTCTTACAATCTTCCTGTTTCCTCTAACACATAGATCCTTGAGTGTTGAGGGACTCCATATGGTTTTTGTTTTGTTTTGTGTGTGTGTTGTTTCAGGTTTTTTTTTTTTTTGACTTGGCATTTTGTTTTTCATTTTATGATTTGTTTTGTGTGTGAGAGAGAGAGAGAAAAAGAGAGAGAGAGAGAGAGTTCATAAAATTTGGTGTTCATAAAATTTGGTGGGGAGGGAGGTTGAGAGGATGGGGCGGGAAAGCATGCTCAAAATATATTGTACGAAAAAATTTTAAGCGGAGAAAAACAACTGCTTTGGCGTGAATGGCAGTTTAGGCCGATGGAAACACACATTAAACACACTAACAATTAAATATAAAGATTCCACCACGTCTCCATAGAGTCATCTCCTAGATAAAGAACGTAGCCATGTTTTCTGAGTTACAGATCTTGGAAATCCACATCCTAGAAGTTTTCCTTCCAGCTACTTACTAAAGTTAATCAGTGGAACTAATGATTATGTACAGTAAAATTTAATCAAGCTGTTTCTATTTGAGACTAATGGTATTATCCTTTAAAGTTGCCTAATATGGTTAAGTAGTTAGTAATAATTTGAGAAGAGTGTAAAGGTTAAAATAATTTTCAGTAATAAAGATTAGTGGGCCTGACAAGTAGAGGCATTTGCTAAGCAAACTTGGTAACAGGGTTGGAGGTTAGGAACCTGTGTACAAGCAGAAGGAGAAAATCACTTCCACCATGTTGTCTGTTCACAATATGTACCTTGGCATACATGTGCCCTCCCACCAAGGTAAGCCCCACACAGTTTTTAAATGAACTCAAGCAAACAATTGGATCCAGAGTCCTAGTGCATTGCAACCGCGTCCTTTGTGAACATGACATTAATCTGTCACAATTTCACCCCTTTCAGACAGCAACTTCATTGCCAGTGATTCTGGTATTCCCTTCTACCAATGTTACTTTCATTTTTCTTGCCTTTAGTGACCCTCTGAAGGCCCATCCAGTGCCTCACATCTGAGTTTAATCCATATTTATTAAATATCTGTTTCTTAAACTTGACAAGTTTAATGGCACAGAAAACAAAGGAATCGTTCCTTTTTTTTTTTTTTGGTTCTTTTAAATAGGATTCACAGAGCCATTTCTAATTGATGGCTTGTAGCTCATGCCAGTGTGCTTCTAACTGCTGGATGAAATGCCGTCTTCATCCGCTGACAGTGCCTAGAGCCAACTGTACTGACTACAGTTTCCAATCTTTAAATATTCATCCTTATAAATCCTCCATCTTTTCTTAGAGACAAAGGGATATTACCGTCTTTCTACTCCTTGTGATTTGTGACTGTCATTCGTCTGCTATATTCTCCACCAGCTATACGTGATAAAAGGGACCATATGCCACAGAACATACTTAATCCTGAAAAATAGGGATAAGAAAGGAAATGATGATTGAAGACAGATCACATCTACTAGGTGCAAAGCAGCTATTGAGCTTCTCAAAGATGCTAATAAGATGTCTACATCCAGCAGCTAGAGATTTGGATATGAAGACAATATGATAGAATTCCTGTCCAGAACCTGTGCAACTTGTAAATTAGTGCAGGGATGACCACAGTGCAGCTTGTCCTCAGTGATAAGTCAGAGACTCTTATGCTGGGTGTTTTCTCCAACCCTTTCTAGCCTCCGTATGTGTGTTTGTGTGTGTAAAGGGTGGGGAGCTTAGACATGTGCCTGCATGTATGTGTGTGTGTTTATGTGTGTGTATGTATAGCTGTGTAAATGTGTGTGCATCTGTGCAAATGTGAATGGATGTATGCATGTGTATAGATGTGTGTTTGTGTGTGTACATTTATTCAGGGCACATGTGGCAGGGTGTGCATGGATTGTGTGTGAGTACATGTGTCCTTCTTTCTCATCACTCTTAAGATTTAATATATTTCATAAGCCTTATTTCCAGTTTAAAATAATTTTTGTATTGTAGATAAATAATCTAATTTTATGGGTTTAGTTGGAAATATTAACTATATTCTCCCTTGCTTTAAATGTTTGTTTTTTTATTAATTTCAGGGTTCAGTCTCATGGACATTTCATTATTATAAACTTGAAATTCTACCCTTTCCCCCTATGGTTTCTGACCTTTAATGAGAAGTAAAGTAGACACTGCTCTTCAGCATTTGAGCACAAGTTTAATAAAATATGGAAGCTGACATTTCTTTTTAGAAGTTGTAACTTTATCCTGAAGTCTTTGTGAATTTTAAATTTGAAATATTTCCTTTCTCACCCGGAAAAGTTCATAGAAACCACATGGGGAAACGCCGAGCATTCTTGCTGCATTTGCAGATACAATCTTAGTGTTAGGCTGTTTTCTCTTTCTTCTCTCTCTTGGGATACTTTTATCTCCACCTTCTTTGCCTCGTGATTATCCCACCTCAACCAAGGCAGTATATTCCCTTCTTGAAGTAGTCTTTCAGCTCTGCCATTTGTGTGTGTGTCTGTGTTGATCTGAATGCCAATTTAAATGAGCAGTAGCTTGATTTTACCCTAGACCATGTTTTCTCATCTTTAACTCTTTTGAACAGAGAACTCCTTGTTTCTTCAAACTTTAAACAAAACGGTTTAAGTTTGAGAAGAACCAGTTTTCTAATATCATCTGATTACTTAGTAATTTCAAGCATATATCTGAGTGGACTATTTTATCTATTCACAAGGGAAAAAAAACATGGGGAATAGAGTGCTGGTTTTCCTGCCATACTAGAGTTGGTGGTGGGGCGCTCTGTCTCATAACCCAAGGAACAGTTTCATATGTCTCAAAAACAAGCAGGAAAGCACAATGCAGACAATGATTAGTGTAACAAAATATAAAACTACGCCTATGTAATTTATGATAAGCCCTGTTATAGTATTGATGGTTTTTCGCCTTAGAGATTTTATTGATGACAATTAGTAAATGAGCCGATCCAGTCAGAAAGACACAACATGCTTCTGTTCGAATGCCGGCCTGTGAGGAAAAGGACAGACAGATGATAGAACACACTATGGTCTGTATGGACTTGTTAATAACCTGATTCTTCTAGAGAATTATAATCTACATTTTGATATGCATATATCAACAGAGAATAAGAACATCTCAGACAGTGGAAGATAAGAGATTTTTTCCCCCTGAAAATACAGAAAATGGCTCAACCCCAAAATTTGACTTTTGAATTTGATGGAAGAAAAAGAATCCTTTGTGGGAACTTGTTTGGATTCTTTGTCTCATATGTGTATGTGTGCATGTGTGTAGAGGGATACACTTGCCTGTGCAAATGCCGTTAAAAGACAGCAACTTTGGATTGTGTTGCTCAGTCACATATTATTGGATGAAATAGCGTCTCTCAGCAAACCTGGAGTTTCAGCTAGTCTGGCTAACAGTGAGTCTCCAGAGTCCTCCTGTCTCCATCTTCCGGTGCTAGGGCTACAAACAAATGGTACCGTGGCCAGCGTTTTATAACATGGGTGCTGAGAACAGGAGCTCGGGTCCTCATGTTTGTGCAGCAGCCACTGAACCATTTCCCCAGCCCCTGTGCTGTATCTTTCAGTAATTCATATTGCACCGCTTCATCTCTTTTTACTCTTCCTTTTTCTAGTGAGAGAAGCCGGGGGATGGGAGTGGGTGGCCACACTGGCTGGGCATCTTTTGGTTGCCTTCACAGTTTCTCCACTTATATCTGAAAGAGAGACTTCTCCCTTTTTATTTTCAAGAGATGAGTGAGGCCTTTAGAAAACAGTCTGTGGTAATGCAAGGGCTAACAGAAAGCACTTAATATGCATTGATTACCATGTGATACTTGAGTGCATATTAACTTGACAAGCATCCGCAGAAATGGCAGAAGCCCAGCCCCATTTGTGTTTATTACCTCATAACAACACTTCTACTGCCTTCCAGTAAACTCAGTGTTCTAACTTGTGTTCTTAGATAGGCTCTGCCTGCTTAAGCCTCCTGTCGAGAGTGTGAGAGAGTGTGATTCGTTTGTTTCATCCCCACCCCTTTGTGGTACTCAGAATTGAAGCCAGGGCCTTGCACACACTAATCATTTGCAGTACCACTGAGTTATGCTCCAAGCCCCTCTTCTACACACTGTCCAGGGAGCAGGGGCCCTAGCCAATTTAAGTAGCTTCTTCCCATCACACACTGAGATTTACGAGGAAGCCTGATTGTATGCTTCTAGGCTCCCATAGTTACCTTTTAATCTTAGAATCCAGAAATTTCAGAGCTGGATTTTTAAAACTGGTGGGAGAGTAGACTGTCAACCAAGAATGCAAATCCAGGATGCCCAAATGCTACATTTGGTATCCCTTAGTCTAATTGCTTGGGATCAGGGGTTTTTGTTTCTCACGTGTGAATTTTGGGTATGTTCATAAATACAGTGATACATCTTAGATGAGTAGGACCCAAAGCTGAACATGAACTTCATCTTTCATACATACCTTAGACATAGCCTACAATTAATTATTCTTGTAATAGTAGCAACTGTTTTGACTACAATAGGTTAGTGATATATAGAATTTTCCAACTAGGGAGAAGTTGGCACCCAAAAAGTTGTGGCTTTCATAGCATTTCAGATTTCAGGTGTTTGGGATGAAGATATTCAACCACCAATACAATTGCATGCATCTCAAGTATCATTGCAGTCATTGAATTTTTACATTTTCTGACACATTCATTGTCAAGGCCTTTGCACTATAACCTGATCTAGAGTGATGCCAAGCCAGCTTGTTGTCGGAATGAGTCATTTATATTTGTTAATTACATTTACTTAATTTAATTTTTAAAATGAAATATTTCTGAATCTGTTCCAGTCTTGTGTTTACTGTCAACAAGCTGGATGAAGCACAGCCTTGTCTCCAAACTCACTGTGGAATTTAGAAATCACACTGGTCTGGCCAGTTCTAAATGGACTTTTTAAAAGCACTGTAGCCACTTAAGACAAAAGCAGGAACCACAGCTGGTCATGGGGAAAGTGGAAACAAGCTCAAGAGGCACTTGCTTAGCCTCTGTATCCAGTGACACGCTGCCCTTGCTTTCATGGCTGCGTGCGTGCATTATTACCATGGAGATGTTGGTGAGCGCTCACTCATATCTAGCCACACTGCAACCACAACCTTGGAATATTCTTAGTCCAAGCATCTATGATAGAAAGGGACATCTAACACCCAAACTCTAACAAAATCTCACAGGAAGGTGTGATATGGGATAGTGAACCTTAAGTTTAGTATTTTTTAATTAGTTATTTTATATTTGGGGTTAAATTATAATTGCATAATTTCCCCCTTCCCTTTCCTGCCTTCAAACCATCCTTGTTCTTTTTCAGTTTATGGCCTCTTTTGTCAGTAAGTATTGCTACACACAAACACTCACTCACTCCTAAATATATACGTACAACTTGCTCAGTATGTATAACGTTAATTGTATGTGTGTTTCCAGGGCTGATTATTTGGTATTGGCTAGCCAGTTGATGTGCCTTTCCCTGGGAAAGACTATTTCTCTACTCTCAGTATGGCTTGTTTGTAGTTCTCAATGTAGGGTTGAAGCCTCCTGGACTCCTACCTACCTCCTTGTTGGCATATCTATTCCTGTTGTTCTTGTCCAGCCCATGTCTGGGCAGTCATGTTGTTGAGACTAATGAGTGTAGTTTCTGACATTCCTAGGTGATGCAATCTCACAGGAACCTCCTTGCTCCTTTGGTTCTTACAATCTTTCCATTTCCTCTTCCCTCTCTCCACAGTGACCCCTGAGCCTAAGGTACAGGAGTTGTATTTTAGCACCCCTTTTGTTAAAATATTCCTTGAGTCGAACTTCTTGGTTCCTTCTTTGTGGGGACTTCTAAGTCCGGGTTTGTGACTATGCTTCCTGTGCTGGTAGAATTTCAGGGTCCCAATATTGTCAAGCTGTTCCTCCCTGAGATACACAGTCTAATGACAGGCCATCCACAGCAGGGAGGGAGGGAGCAGTACCTCTTGCTAGAACATCTTCATTTTGATGAATTTATAGTTTACTAGACAGATTAAAATATATAGAAGTGAATATAAGACAATTCAATTTCCACTTCTTAAGAAGCCCCAAGTGCCAGAAGAATAGAAAACTAATAAGGTCTACTTCGGTGCACAGCTTTAATGTCCTCTTCTTGCAGAGAATTGGGAGCCTGCTCCTCTAGATTCCTGTGCAGATCCTGTTTTTTCCACTTCTTTGATGCTCCCCTATTCTTCCTGTTCAGAGGAAGCTTAAGGGATATAATCAGTTACTGAAGGCTCTTTCAAGGATGGAATTTGACCTCTAGGCATGCTTCCTTGAGAAAGAATCTGTTAACTTCCACATTGACGTTCAAAGCCCAAGAGTCTGTGCTGCTCTTTGGTGCTGGGATTTATCCCTTCTTGTTTCCGTGTTCCCTGCTGCCGTCCACAGCCAGCTTTCATTCGCTCTTTCACATTGTACTGACATTCTGAGGATCAGCTTGCAGCAATATCCTACATCAGACTTTTCATATGTTCTGTTGACAGCTGGTTTGAGGATAGAGCCGGCCATGAAATAACTCTGACCTTAGAAGTGAGAATAGAGTCCTGTTGTTGAAATGACAGTGGCTGTAGACATTCATAATTATTTTTTTTTTCACTCAGTACCTTCACTTCATTTTGTAAAAATCATTGAGGCTAAAAGGATGAAGCTGCCATTTGCCAACACCTCACTGTCACCCTTTTCTCTTTGTCACTCTGTAGGTCAGAATGGCCAAGAGCTCATGCCACTTCTCCCTCCTTAAACCCTTAATGTTGGTATTACATGGCTAAGATAATATAGCCAGCTTACTTGCTGATTTCAACACATTAATAATAAACTCCAAGTCACCAGTAATGCATTAGCATCACATTAAGAAAAAAACACTTCTCTTGGTGTCATATAACCAAGAGTGAGCCCAGATTTGAACTCTCTTCTTCATGCTCCCCATGTCTTCTGTCTTCATTTTGTTTTATGAGTCAGAATCTGAACTTATTAATGAATAGGAAAAAGAAAAAGAAAAAAAAGAGGACATGAGTGCTCTTAGGTGTGGTGGAGGAGAAGGTTTAGTGTAGCTATGAGGGAGAGCACATTTAGGGGCAGAGACATCTGGGAGAGTCCACAGTGGACATGACCAGCAGACTGAGCTGAACCATGTGCGGAGAGCAGGGAGGGAAGAAGGGAGATAGAGACAGGAAACCAGGAGATCAAAAGGGCAAAAGGACCAGGAAGCCAAAGGGACAGGATTATACAGGGCAAGGCAACTCAGTACCCAGGCTGGAGAAGTTTAGGGTAGGGGTTGGACTCTGCCAGCCAGGACCCTGTAACAAGTAGAGACTGAAGGATGCTGGGAGAACCTGGCAACCTGCATCTGCTTTGATATGTTAATAGGCATCTCAGCTATTTGTCTAGCTTTGAGACCTAATACCTAAATGCTGTCTTGTGTAGCAAGCTTTCTTTCGGACCGCCAACAAGCTCCCATATCATGACACAGAGACTTAGTGATGAGTGCTCTGCCTTAGCTTAGCTCTTGTATCAATCTGTTTCTCTTTATCTATGTTTCGCTTTGAGGCTTTTTTCCTCCTTCCTTCCTTCCTCCCTCCCTCCCTCCCTCCCTCCCTCCCACCCTTCCTTCCTTCCTTTCTTTCTCTACATCTTAATCTCCTGCTGTCTCCGTGTTTGGCTTCTAGCCCTGGGTTTGTCCCTCTCTTTGTCCCTCGTTCTCTTTATTCTTCTCTTGTTCTTTTCTGGCCTAAATTTCTCCTCCTCTTTATTCTTTCTGCCTGCCAGTCCTGTCTATCCCTTTCCTGCCTAGCTATTGGCTGTTTACCATTTTATTAGATCAATCAGGTGCCTTAGGCAGGCAAGGTGAAACACATGCAACTCATATTTACATGTTCAAGCAAATGCAGCATAACCAAATGTAACACATCTTTACACCATCATCAAAGGCAGCGGAAACAAATGTAACATGCCTTAACATAATTAAAGTAATATTCCATAGCATAAACAAATATAACACATCTTTTCCTAGTTAAAATAATATTCTACAATCTTGTGAGTGTGACCCTGTGTCTGTATGTATCTGTCTGCTGTGCAACTGGGTGTGTCTGTGCAAAGGACTTCGCTCTCTATTGAACAGTATAGAAAGCATCAAATGTGGCAGGAATGAGCGATACTTTATCAGCAGAGCTTTACAAGGGATTAAGTCACTCCAACTGACCCCAACTAATCCAGATAACAGTGTGATATACGTCATTGTTTATCAATGAATATCCAATGTCGTATTCAAATTTTATGGTGGGTATTAATTTTTAAACGATTGCTTTTAAGGACACATGCATTTTTCTGGGTCAGGCATGGAGGATAATATAATTTAAGATTACAACTATGTATTAGTTTAGGATGTAAATGTTGATTACATGGGAAATCCAAGGCTAGTAAGGTTGATTGTTACATTGTTTTCTTAAAGGCAGGTGAGACAAATGAAGGTACACAGCAGGGCAGCAGTCTTTGGTGACCTCAAGGTCACTAATTAACTTTGACTGTGGGGTCCAGCAAGCGTTCTAGTCTCCTAGAATCCAAGAGATATTTTCAGAATATTGCATCACCACACTTAGTTTACAGTCATTCTTAGCAACTAAGAGGAAATACGTTGTAGCTAACCGTGGAACTGGCTGATAATATCTTAGTAGGACCTGAGTCATGTTTAATGTACCCTAAGGTGACATTTCCTAGAATCTTAATAGCTATACTGTGATGTCATGGGGCACCAGGCAGACCTGGACAGAGTCAAACTTCATCTTATTTGCTGATAGGTTAGTTGAACAACTAGAGTAGATGTCTTGTCCATTCTTAAAACTCGGTTTATGTGTTGTTGGGTTGATAGAACATTTAAGTTTAGGCGCAAAGTGACAAGGAACCAACTGCACTTATAGCAAGAAGTGGCTCTTCCCAGGCAGGAAGAACAACAGTAAAGCATTTAAGAATAGAGGAGAAAACAGAATGAAGCCAATGAGGGTAACCATGTTGATCAAGGGTGAATGGGAAATGGGAGGAAGAGTCTGTGCTCTGTATAATAATGAGCTAGGTTCTTCTTGACATTTTAAAGAGACTATCTAGCTTCTCTGTACATAATGCCTTAGGAAGGATACATCCAGAAAAGAGAAAAACATCAGGCCAGTCATCTAGTGCAGGAGAGGAGACAGAGGCAATGCCAGTGTGGGTGGGTGGTAGCAGGAAAGGTGCAGGAAAGAGGAAGGGTAGGGTATTCCCTTTATACCTGAAATTCAACGCTGCTGCCTCACTGGCCTTGACTTTGCTTATTAATATGTTTATTAGTTTTCAGAGCAGGACTCTCATCCATATTGCTCTTCTCTGACTCATATCTACCACACGCTGTGGACACTCAGAAAATGTCAGAGGCGTGAGAATGCAGCCAGCACAGCTTCCTTCCATTTCTGTTTCCTGTTTTTTGTATTTATAGTAATATTTGCTGAGTTTTAGAAGGTAGGAATCTAAATGTTTGGGAGGTTATTTTAAATATTCCCTCTTTATTATTTTTCAATTTGTTTCCATTGTTAAAGGAAGTGTAGTCATACTATATTCTGTCTTGATTTTGCTGTCTGACTTTTTCAAGTCCTCAGTGAACTGATTGACAACTGCGAAAAATTCCCTTTCTACTGAAGAAAGATAAAGAGAAACCCATATCGCTGTTGCATGCCACTCTTTGTATAAGCATAAAATTGAAAACAAGCCGGGCATGGTGGCACACGCCTTTTATTCCAGCACTCAGGAGGCAGAAGCAGGCAGCTCTCTGTAAATTCGAAGCCAGCCTGGGCTACAATGTGAGTTTCAAGACAGCCAAAGATACACAGAAAACCCTGACTCAAAAAAAAAAAAAAACAAATAAGCAAAACCAAAACAAAACAACTGAAAACAAGATGGAAGAAAGGGTTGACATAGCCTTTTGATCTATTCTTTCATTTCCAGAAAACGGATGAAGGAGATTTCTGAGTTGTATTGTACAGGGTCTGTTTTTAGTTTATAAAATAGTACAACTTTGTCCCAATCCATAAAGATAAGATCGTGTAGTTATATGACTAAAAAAGTAAGGCTTGGATGTGCAGACCCCAGTAAAATGAATGTATTTTAAGTAAAACAAACTTAAGCTCTCATAATATTTTAGTAATTAGTATAAAATCTGACCAAATAAACATATAAGTGGATATTCTGGGAATTGTTGTAGGAGAATATTTCTCTTACCCTAACTTTTGCAATCTGCTCCTAAACTAATTAACTATTTTCCAATAGATTTAAAGGTTTGGGCTTAAAATCTAGTTAGAAACTGAGAGCCATTTTCCAACAGGAATCGCATGGTTCTCTCAAGATGTTATAGGAGAGCTTTAAAGATAGAACTCAGGATTGAGACTATATTTTCTTCTAATGCCAGTATTCCCTAGCACTGATTGTAGATGAGAGGAAGATTGGTGAGCGCACGTGCTTGGGAGACCGAGAGGTGCAGTAAGGTATATGCCAGGCCATAGACATGACTAGGAGGACTGTCACCGCAAGGACTTCAGCAAGCATAGTTTGTTATAGTAGTAAGAAGCCTGACAACAATATGTGGTCATTTGTTCTTGGTAGAGAAATGGGGGTAGATGCTGCCTAAAGTATTTCTGATAGCATAGAACTGTCCTTGTTTGTCACTTCCTAGCAAATTCTATGAACATGCTGTGTGACACTGTTTCTGAGGAGATATGAACAAATTAACTACTCACCTCAGTTAAGGAGATGATGACAGCCTGAAGTATGGATACCACCAAAGGTCCAATTCTATGAACTGATGAGTTTTATTGGATTACTTATTAGAATATGGGTAAGAGGGTACTCACAAGAGCAGAAGTGACCTAAAGACAGCTGTGTCACCAAAGCATAGGTGGTAGCTAATGCAAACTGGGACCCTGGAGCATGCCGCACAGCCTGCAGGCAGGTCAACAGGTTGAAGAGTATCCTTTCCGCGTGACTCAGTTGGTTTGGGCCTCTTCCAGGCAGTTGATCTGGTCATTTTTTTTCTGATAGGCAGTTCTGCTGGTCTTTGGTTTTTCCAGGCTGTTCAGCGTGTCTGAGGTATTTTCTGTGTGTCTTGAATTACCTAAGAGTGACTTTCTGCACTCTTTACTGCTTTATCGACTCATGGAGAGGGAGGGGACTAGTGAATCTAGTCAGTTTCAGGGACTTCCTGAATCTATTTTGAGTTGTTGCCTTCCTGAATTTAAGAAAGCTTGCCTGTAAGAAGGAATGCTTCACACATACACACACACACTCACACACACACACACACACACACACACACACACACACACACACACACACACACACCACTTAGAACATCCTGTCATTTCCCTTCCCTTCTTACACTCTTTGTTAAGGCATTTAGTTCCAGGATGTAAGATTTTACTTTTGGTGGAAACTACTATACAACAATACATAAGTTATTACCTCTGGCATGAATATATTTCAAAACTCAGGTAGTATCTAAATCAGAAAAGCTGATGCAACTAGCACATCCCAGAATGCTTCATATAGAAACACAGTGTTTCTTAGCACACACTAGCTGGAAGGACAGCTTTTGCGTTGTTGTTGTGTATTAGAGTTGTGTATTAGGTTTCATGTGACTAGCTATTTGTTTTGATTTTAGAGTGTGATTCAGATGGGTTGGAGACTTGAGGATTTATTTATCAAGGTATAAGGTTGGACTAAGTGTGTCTGTGGAATCATGGGGTTGTTTCATGACTATTCATGCTTTCGTTTTCATTATAGCCATACAAGTCAAACTACTGTGATTTTACTATTGAAAACAGCTACTCTACCCCTTCATTTCAAATATTTTCCCCAGTTTTAAGTTTTACCTTCCAGGGGCTTTATCGACTTTCACTTTATTTACTTTCACTTCTTAGCTGACATTATTTTCTGTATCAATATCTTTATTTGTTAAATCAATAACATTTAGAGTTAGGGTTTTCTCTACTTTTGAAATTCTATATTGATTTTCAATTATAGATGACAAATTTTGAGCATCTCCTATTCACATATTTTCTGACCCCAATATAGTTATATCTCCAGCTACAGGGGAAGGTGGTGATGATCATTTTCCTGGAGCCTATGGCTATAGCAACATTGCCTCAGCAGATTACCCACATGCAGTGGTTCACCATGTACCCAGAGTCTGCTCCTCCTTCTCTTGCAAAGCCCCTTATGCTGGCTGGGCTTATGTCAACTTGATATATAAACTAGATTTATTTGAATGGAAGAAACCTTCAGTGAGAAAATGCTGTCCTAAGATCCAGCTATAAGGCATTTTCTTTATTAGTTATTGATGGGGTACAACCCAGCCCATTGTGCATGTGCCGTTCCCTGGGTTCTATAAGAAAGCAAACTGAGCAAGCCCTGAGGGGTAAGTCAGTAAGCATCACTCTTCTGTGACCTCTGCATCAGCTCCATTGTCCAGGTTCCTGTCCTGTTTGGGTTCCTGCTCTGACTTCCTTCGTTGATGAACAGTGATGTGGAAGTGTAAGCCAAATAAACCCTTTCTGCCCCAACTTACCTTTTGTTCATGGTGTTCCATCACAGGAATAGAAACCCTAACTAAAACACCAATGTACCCTTCTCACCTCCATTGTACTGCCTTCCTGCCAGAGGCTGGCCTGTCAACTGCTGATAGACTCTCCAGGCATTATCTTCTCTCCTGCAGTGTGAAGTCACCTTATTCTGCAGATTTCTCAGTATTGGGTATTCTTCTTGCTGGTTCCTTCTGTACACTGCTCAGCCTACAGCCTTCTCTGTGATACAGCCTAATGGGAAACTGAATGGAAGAATGAGGGAGCTGTCCATGTAATTCCATGTTTAGACCCTCATGGATGGCTTGGAGGCCATTCTCATGTACCCAGTTCTGGTGTTGGTAGGTATTAGATCCCCGGCTGCCGGGTTCCTCTGCCGCCAATGCAATAAGCTAAATCAAACCAAATTAAACAAATCCGGATTTAATAAACAGGGCAATGCAAAGCAGTGAACCCCCGGGTGACTTTTCAGGAAGGCAGGGGAAAGAGAGCCCAGTGGCAGATCTATGGGCAGGGTCTTACGTAGCCAGTATATGTGATCCCAGGCATCTCTGGGGGAGGAGCTGCCAATGGT
This sequence comes from Ondatra zibethicus, assembly GCA_004026605.1. Lineage (NCBI taxonomy): Eukaryota > Metazoa > Chordata > Mammalia > Rodentia > Cricetidae > Ondatra > Ondatra zibethicus. The sequence goes on from PVIU01002824.1 coordinate 45,178, forward strand.
GGGTTTTCTGGAACACCCCCACCCCCTCCATCCCAGCAAGCTGTGACTGGTTCTTATCCACCCCATGGTCATTGTAGGAATTTCCTTGATCTCTTTACCTGTTAGGTTTCATGTTACCTGAATGCTGTTTTCTCTTTTTAGTCTTATTTTTTTTTTACCTTTCTTGGTGTTTTTAATTTCGGTAATAATTTCTTGTTATAAGCTTAATGGATGTAAGTCTGTTTGCAGACCATGGAAATCTTTATGCAGTAAATAGACTTTTATTACTTTGGCATTTCAGAATTTTTAGTTTCTTAAAGCTTCATCTTTGCTGCATGCCTTTCTGCTCTCATCAAGCTTCCTACTTTGAGCCTATAGTCTTCATCTTCAAACCTCTACCCAAGAAACCAGTGTCTTCTCTGGGTATTGGAAGGGATGCTGGTGACCTTAGGGACTGGTAATTAACTGTTACACAAAATCCCAAAGAATCTATGTGTGTGAGCTTCTTGTGAACAGAGTGATTAAAGCGAAGCCCTAGGCTTTGGCAGATAGTCCAGGCACAGCTCAGCTCAGCTTCGCACGTACAGTTAGAAAGATGGGTGCGGTGCTGATAAAAAGCATATTTCTCTACTGTAAACACGCTGGAGAGAAGAACAAATTAAAGAGGTGTGTTTGGGATGCTGAGGTGAGTTTTAGATTTAAACAGAAGATGGATGGGTGCAAAGAAGTCAGACAGATAGCTAGATAGGTAGGTAGATATAGATATACAGATAGGATAGATATGAAGCAGTCATGGTATGGTCTGATTGCTCATTGTTCTGTTCTGGTTCTGCAAGACGGTCCAGAGAAGTTTTTACTTTGCCATCCCTTAGAGAATCAGTCCTGTTCTAAGGAGCTGATGTTTTTTTCTATCTCATAATGCAGCCTCACCCTCACAAGTAATTACCCTTATCTGAGTGGCAGTGTGTCCTACAAAGTTTGCCCTTTCTGAAATGCAAGATCACTGCAGATTTAGGACTGTGACAGCTTCGTGCCTTCAGTCTTAGAGAAAATTAAGTATGTAGAAAGACGATCCTTGAGTTATTAGCATGCCATCCCACACAGGTAAGGCAGTGTGACCCACAGTTAAAGGCACAGGAGTCCTAGGCTTTTATCCTGCACCCAGCTGTCTTGTGGTCTGAGTAAAGACTCAGTGCTTCTTCTTTTTGTTTATTCTTTCTTTCTTTTTTTGCCCAAAATAACTTTTAATGCCCAGTTCACAGTGTCTGTGATATCTGGGACCTCCTAGATGAGCCTTTCCTAAGTCTAGCACACAGGTCATCTTGCTCCATGTTAGTTTCTTTATTTTAGTTGGGTTTAGTTCTACCATGCTAAGCTGACTACCACCAATAGTCCAATACGTTTTGAAGTACTGTTCAGATTTTGTCAGCAGCCACCTTAGTGATAGCGAGTAAATAAAGCTGCCAAGTTTAACCAGACTTAGGATATCTTAAAATATAGTTCTATATTAGTATCTGAAAAATGGTTCAGCTTTTGATTCTTTAAACTATCTCTTCTATATAGGATGCTGTATCTTGGCTCCATTTTGTCTACCTATATGTTAAAAAAAAAACCACCTTCTTGACCCCACCATTCATAAAAAATACAACCAGAGCCTGACTAGGAGTGTCAGAGTCTCAACTTTATATCAACAGAGTTTGCATGGGAGATGCCGTTGAGAGGTAACACACCTTCATGTGTTCTTTTCTTCCAATCTCATAAGCAAAAATTAGACCAACGTGTAAGTAAATTGTCATAATAATAATAATAATATTTTAAGATTTTGTACTGACAAAACATTATTTTTCTATTTGGGGGATAATGTTGACACAGGAAAGGGTCAATAAACAATAAACTCTTAAAAATCTACCAATTCTTGAAATTGGAAATTAATTTTTAAAACATGAACATTTGTAATTAGATTTATGATTATTTGCATTATTCAGTCTGTACTCAATAGTTATGTATCCATTTAACTTAAAGCTTATTAGTTTTAGTTCTTTATATTCTGGAAACTTCAGCAATTTTGAAGGAGCTGGTTAAGTATAGGAATAAAACAGTCTTTTATATCTGGTCTAGTACTTTGACTGTAGTGAAGCTTAAATAATTTGTCATTAATAATTTTGATTAATAAATTAATCAAAGTATATCCTTTAGCGTTTATAATTGCCCCTTACCGTGAAAACACCAAATAGAACTGAAGCAGAAACTCCTCATGTCACATTAAAAAAGAAGTCACTTGATGACTGGACACTTGTTGACTTAGGGTTAAGAGCACTGGTTTTTCTTCCAAAGGATGTCCACATGGCCACTCACAGCCATCTGTAACGTAAGTTACAGAAAATTTGATGCCCTCTTCTGGCATGACTGGGAACTACACAGAATGTACAGTCCGTACATGCAGACAAAACACACCCATAAAATACAAAGGTAGTCTCCATGAACATTTTTACTATTTACAAACTGGACTTAATCGAATTACTGCAGCACGGCATGAAAATTTAGTTTTGAAAAACTGTTTTGGATGCATAAATAAAAATTCCTGTTTAATATTTCAGTGCTAGGAAACACAACTTCTAGTCTAATGTAGGTCACATATAATAGATAATGCTGTTTGAAATAATATCTTACAATCTTTAGTGGATCATGGAATTCTGGGCTACCTTATATTGTTGCAAGTTTACAATTAAATGATTTGGGGGAGCAATACCAAGAATACATTTTAATTAATGTCATACTATTTCTAGGAAACTTTTTAATTCATATGACTTACCAGGTTCCATTTTCTTTGCTTTGAACTGTACTCATCATCCTATACATAGAAGAAAACCTTGAGTTCTGCCAGCAATTTCAGTGGTGAACATCAAAGTTAGAAGTAAAGTTTAAGGTTCAAAAAACATTCTATAAAATGTAGTAGGAACATTGCATAAATTATTAAGTGGAAGGGGGCTGATGTTAGTACATACAGAACTAGTTAAGTAGCTTGGCTTTAAAGGGACTGAATCAATTATACAAAGATTCCCTGGCAGAAGGCTTCATCTTCATTTTTCCTCAAGCAAACAGCACTAGAAAGAGATTTTCTTCCATCACTTAAATCTTCACATTTAAAATTAGAACTGTATTGACTTTGGCAATCAAAGATTGTTTTCTTATCTCTGTAAATATCTGTGGAAAATTTGCCAAATACCAAAGACCAATAGACAAAGTACTAACATGCATCTCAAATATTACAAGTCTGATCTCTTCCTGCAGTATTGTAAATGTTAATCATATATTCTGTATGAATTTTAAAGCTTTATAATAAAAGACATTATTATGTATGCTCTATAATAGAAGACCTCATTACATATGCTTTATAACAGAGGTTGTTATTATATATGCTTTGGATCTTTCTGTGCTTTTAGACCTGAGAGTTGTACAGACGTTGTTGACAGAAAGAAAACAAACTAAAGGGAAATTAATTACTTTTAAAATATGGCTGTCAGTCACTTCTCATAAAATATAACCTGTCTTCAAGTAGAATGATTAAATATGAAGAAATACTGTTTTCAACAGAGAGTTGAAGTATTCTAAAGGACTTTTCTCACTTATTGAATGTTCTCAACATTATCTGCAACTCATCCAAATAACTTTTCTTTTAGTAGTCAATGCCCAGAAGCAAGCACTGTACTGACTTCAGCAGGTAACAGGTTTAATTTGATGCTGTCAGGATCTCCAGGTTCCCATATCCCAGAACGAGGGTGTGAACTGACCCATGAGGCATAAGAAGCATGGCCCAAGCAGAGACCTTAGGATGAGAAAGAAGGCACTTCCTGGAGAGGAAGTGGTCCAGAGCAGGGAGGAAGCAGAGAAGCTCAATGACGCAAGGGATTGAAAATCTCTTGGGTCATTTGCACAGTCAGCTTTTTTTTTAAAAAAAGCATGTGTTCTGGTGCATGGCAATGGCAGGGCTGCAACAAAGGGATGAGGTAGAGGAGGCATGGCTGCCCGAGTCTTTATCTATGCCAAGATATTTGCCCATGTGTAAAGCCTAGAGAACTTCATGCTCCTGCTTCATTATCTTCATTTGGATTCTCTCCCTCATTAGTGAACGCCTTCAAAAAATATATCTACATGAGGTAGTTACTTAACAATTGAGTTAAGTAACTATTCTGTTTAACGTACATAGAAAAAATGCTCTGTTTTAAAGTAGTAAACATTGAAAAGTACTGCGTGTTTTTTTGTTGTTGACTTGGTTTTCAACTTTGAGATGGAGTATTGAGTTGCATCATAAGAAAAAGACTGTGTATTTGATTTTATTAAATCCTGGAATCTTCCGTGAGAAAGGCTTAGTGAAAATTCAGCTCTTTTCAGTGTATAGCAGCTTGATACTTTAATACACATGATTAAATCAAAGATCTATGAGCTTCCAAAGATGGAGGGGGCAGTCAAAGGGTGGGAGGAAGATCAAGAACAAAAGAATCTGAAAGATGAAAGTAGTACAGGTCAGGCCGACCCTGTGTTACTGTGAACACCTGAATCTCAGTGCTCCAGAATCCAAGACAGTTTGAACCTTGTACTGGAACTCAAGAAATTCAGATTTTGTAGCATTTTGGATTTTTGTTTGAGGAAAACACATCTGTAAAATATATGTATATATTGTGAAATATGACTGGGAATTCAAACACTTTTGGTCACAAGCATATTGGGTAATAGATACTCTTAATTAGATTTCTTAAAATCCCTATTAGAAGATCAAATCATGAAACAACATTTTTAAGCATTTTCTCGGGAATAATTCCATATGTGATTTTATGCTGGTGTGTGCACGTGTGCTTAGAGATGTGTGTGCAGGCACATATGGAGGCCTCAGGTTGACTTCTGGTATTTTCTTTCACCATTCTACACCCTGAATGGTAAGGTAGGGTCTTTCAATGAACCTGGAACTAACCAACTCAGTTAAGTTCACTGACCAGAGAGCTCCAGGAATCCGTCTGTCTCTCCCTCCCCACACTGGAATTCTGGCATCACACGCAGCTCTTTCCTGGCATACTTCAGATCTGAACTCAGATCTTCCTGTGTTTTCAAGGCAAGCATTTTACTGGCTGAGCCACCTCCCCAACGCAAATAGAATTCTGCACACATCCCAAAGTATTCGTCTGGAATGAAGGCAAAATACAAATGACTTTATATGTATAAAATCTTAAGACATACATTTCATGGAGCCTGTGTCAGGAAAGTCCTGGGCAAGTGCTGCTGTAAAAGATGTAAATCAAGAACAAGGAGCATGGCCTTCATAGACAGGGGACTCCAGTCAGTGACATGTGAGGAGAGTCTAAGGCTGACCTGCACGGAGGTCACCAGACCCAAGGGAATGAAACAGAAGGTGAATGAAATCTCTCTCTGGAAGTAAACACACATATTCTGAAGTGAATGTTAGGGCTTTAGATGCTTATGACTTAAGGGTTGATTATTAATATATCTATAGACAAAAAAGTTCATGGGAGACAACTCTGTCTCCAAGAGGAACTTCATGGTAGGGCCATGGTACAGCATTAGCTTTGGCACAGAAGTATTATGGGAAAGTTGGATAAGGTATGTCCACCACCAGTGCAATTGGGAGGAGCCCATGGGGGCTGGTTGAGAGCTGGCAGGAAGTAACAGTCAAATCTGCGCTAGTAAAAATTGCTGAATATCTCTTTGAAAAGAGTGACTTATAAGCACAGGCAAAGGTAAATTGTGAACAGAAGTCAAGTGTACTCACAAATGGATCAGAAGTGATTAGGGCCCTAGGTGATACTAGGGGCTGGTTTAGTCATAAGAACCAATAGCTCTTATAAAAATGGTTAGACCCCAAATTATGGGTTTTTTTATTAAGAATTTCTTAATACAATCTTTTCTCATTTTACATAGCTATCCCCATTTCCACTCCCTCCCATTCTCCTGCTTCCTCCACCTTCCCCCAATCCACCTCCCAATCCACTCTTCAGAAAGGGTAAGGTTTCCCATGGGGAGTCAACAAAGTCTGACACTTCATTTCTAGGAAAGACCAAAGTTCTTCCCTCTATATCTAGGCTGAGCAAAGTATCCCTCCATAGAGAATGTGCTCCCAGACGCCAGTTCAAGCACTAGGGATAAATCCTGGTCCCACTGCCAGTGGCCCCACAGACTGTCCAAACCTCACAACTGTCACCCACATTCAGTGGGCCTAATTTGGTTCTATGCAGGTTCCCCCTGCTATCAGTTCAGAGTCAGTGAGCTCTCACTAGCTCAGGTCAGCTGTTTCTGTGGGTATCACCATCATGGTCTTGACCCCTTTGCTCATATTATCACTCCTCCCTCTCTTGATCTGGTCTCAGGTAGCTCGGCCCAGTGTTTTTCTGTAGAGCTCTGTATCTGCTTCCATCAGTTGCTGGTGGAAGGTTCTATGATGACAGTTAAGGTAGTCATCAATCTGGTTACAGGGGAAGGCCAGTTTAGGCGACCTCTCCACTGTTGCTTAGAGTCTTCCCTGGGGTCATCCTTGGGGATTCCTGAGATTTTCCCTAGTACTGTTTCTTGATAGCCCTTTAATGGCTCTTTAAGTCAAGATATCTCTTTCCTTTCTCTCCCTCTCTGCCTTCCCCCCTTCTTGAACATTCCATTCCTTCATATTCTCCTTCCTCTCCTTCCTCCTCCCCTTCTAGCCTCCCTTCTCCTCCCCCTCCTAATTTTCTCTGGAATTCACTTTGTAGACCACACTGCCAGGTTGGCCTTGAACTCAGAGATTTGCTTGCCTCTGCCTCCCAAGTGCTGTGATTAAAGGTGTGTACCACCACTGCTGAGTTTAGTTACTTTTCTATACCCATGACAAAACACCATGACCAAAGCATCTTAGAAGTAAAAATATTAAATTGTGGCCTCTTGTTCCCAGAGAGTTAGAGTCAGTGACCATCATGGCAGGGAGCATGGTAGCAGGAAGACAGGCATGGCACTAAGCTTATATCCTGATTGGCTGTTTGGCGACAGAGAGAAACTAGACCAGACTGGATCTGGCATAGGCTTTTGAATCCTCTAAGCATGCCCACAGTGACATACTGCCTCCAACCAAGCTACACCAACTAATTCTTGCCAAGTGGCTCCATCAACTGGGGACCAAGCAAGAACCTATGATGGTTATTTGTAATCAGACCACCACAGTGGTGTATTAGGAATCACAGTTCCCCACGTGTATGATGATATAAAGAAGCATCAAAATGATTTCAAAATAATATTCCCTGGTAGATTTTCAACAATATAATAATGTAGATGAAGGGAGAAGCTTCATAATTTATAACTGTTTGGAGACGGATAGGTGAGTCTTTTAATTTTTTAAACTGAAATTCAATCATTATTTTCCTCTCATCTCTCTGACCCTTACCATGCCCCTAGTCCCAATTTCTGAAGGGAATTCAAGAGACACCCTTAGAAAAGACTGTTTCAATTTGGAGGAAATGTTTTGACCTCTATTTCCTAAAATATTATTGTTACAAACATAAACATGCATATATGTGTAATCACACATGTATGTGCATTGCTTGAATAAACATATAAATGTAATCTTATTAGTCTGTTTAGTGCTACTTATATATGTCTATTTTTAGGGCTGACCACTTGGTTTTGGGTAATCATTTAGGGGGATCACACCTGAAGAAAACTATTCCCCCCTTTCTTCAGCCATTGCCTGCACTACTTTATCTAGGGTTGGAGCCCCATGAAATTTCTCCCTTCCACCTTGACATGTCACCTGGTATTATTATTGTTCAGATCTTGTTTAAGTAGACATATTGTTGAGATTTCATGGGTTTAGCTTTACTTTCATATCTAGAAGACACTGCCCGGTCCTCTGGCTCTGTTGTGTGATAGAGCTTTTCGTGGGGAGATGCAATGCCCATGTCTACTCAGACCAGATAGGGAACCCATGACAAACCAAAGTACAGACACCACCAGTGTCCACCTTGGTGTACCAGTGAGTTTTACTGGGGTCACTCACATGGGTATGGATGAGGGGTTACTTACAGGAGCAGAACTGACTCAAGTATAGCTGCATCATCAAAGCCCGACCCATCATTGGTGACAGCTCACAAAAGCTGTGAGCTGGAAGCATATGTCACAGCCTGAAGACAGCTCCACAGGTTAGATAATGTCCCTTCCAAGTGATTCAGTTGGTCTCAACCTCTTCCAAGTAGTTCAGCCAGTTTCTGCTTCTTTCAGGCAGCTAGTCTGGTCTCAAAGGTTTCCTTGCAGCTTGGCTTCTCTGACAGTCTTCTTTGCAGCTCTGATCCCCTGTCTGAGTGCAATTTTCATCCTTTATTGCTTACTCTGACAGGGAGGGGCCTAGTGAGTCTGATAAGTTTCAGGGACTCCTGAAGCTACTTTGAGATGTTTCCCTTTCTGTTTAAGGAGCTTCTTGCAGGATGGAGTATTTCAATCTTGGAGGAAGCTCTGAGACAACAAGCTCTAAGCCCTATTAACTTGCTAGATGAAAACTGAGCTTCTTCACATAAAGAAACAACCCAGTTCTCTTATGCATGTGTCTGGGAATGGTAATTGTTTAAGCAAATTTTATAATTTTATTTTTGATAACAGTGTTAGTTTTCATGCAGTATTTTGTGGAAGCATTTGTATTCACTTGAGAGTGTAGTCTTTGGGGTCTGCAGAGATACTTTGTGTCAGTGAGGACCTGAGAATCATTCTTAGAACTCATGTTAAAAAAAAAAAGAGAGAGACAGGCATTGGAGGCACATTCTTGTAATTCCAGTGCTGCAGAGGTGGGGACGAGTGACTCCCTATATCACTGGCCAGCCTGTCTAGAATAATCAGAAAGCCTCAAGTCCACATGGGAGACCCTGACTCAAAAAGAGGGTGACTCCTGAGAGATGATGCCCAGGATAAGCTCTGACCTTCACACATACACAGTCGTACCTGCGTCGCATGCCTGCATTCATGTTCTCGCCTACACACATACATGAAAGCTTGGACAGTCTTAGCATGCTTGAAAGATAGGGCTTTTAGCAGAACATTTTGTCATTCTATTTGTTTTTGCTATTTGCCATGATAAGCTGTCAATGAGAGTCATTTTGGAATTTTAAATGCATCATTCTTCAAGAAACAATAGAACTGTCATAGTGTTAATAGAGAAATGAAAATTAGCACATTTATGAAAATGATTATTTATCCACATTTATATAAAATTTGTGTTCTCAGTTTTATAATAAATGTGTAGATTTTCATGGTTTGAATTCAGTTCTTTGTCTTATAGGTTACTATAACAGTACTTTTATCTTGGGACTGTCAGCCCACAAATAATGACACAAAGACATTATTAATTATAAAAGCTTGGCCTTAACTTAGGCTTGTCCCACTAGCTCTTATAACTTAAATTAACCCATATTTTTATTAATCCATGTTCTACCACGTGCCTTTTACCTCTCTTACTTCTTACACCTCCTGCTTAATCTCCACGTCTACTGGCATCTCTAGTGCACCTTGTTTCATTTCCTACTTCCTCTCTCTCTCTGGAAGTCCCACATATACATCCTTCCTATATATTGGCCATGCAGCGCTTTATTAAACCAATCACAGCAATATATCTTTACACAATATACAATAGGGTTACAATGTGCAAATGAAATCCGCATTAATCTGAAAAGTCTTCCAGTCATCTGAGGATTTTTATGAAATGAAAGCCTGCTAAGCAATATTATAAAATGTGTTGTGTAGTAATTTCCTCCAAACTGAAATATCCGTTCCTGGAGGAAAGCTATTAAAATTCAGGAACAAATGAAACAAGATTTGGGAAATAAACTTACCTTTCAGGAAGTACCTGAAACTTACAAGTTTCACAAAGATTCTCCCTAAGCAACAACAATTTCTGGGGAAACTCTAGCTAGCTGAATGACCTAAAAGTTCTGCAGAGCTCTAGGAAGGCAGCATTTGTAACTTGGCATCTGTGCTGCCATGGTCGACTTTTCAGTCGTTCAGCTGTTGTCGATTTAGCCATACTCTTGCAAGTAACTCCAGTATGTCAGCCCAATAACTTATTTGGTTGCTCTCTATGTCAGATATTGGTGCCCTTTTTATATCAATAGACATTCTTTCATCTCTCCCCAGAAAATTTTATAAAACATAATTGGCACCCAGACAGTGATAGACAAAAGCAAAGATGAGCTGAGGAGCAGTGGTTGCATGGCCACTGCAATGGTTACAGAAGACATGCAACAGAAACTGGACAGCCTTAGGGTGCAACATCTGCTGATCAATCCCATTTTTACAGTGGCCTTTTTTACACATGTGGCTTGGACTGGTATGACTTTTTGCTGTAACTGAAACTGTGGAAGAAAGCCTCTTACCTACATACTATCCATGGTTTACTCAACCTGTTATTTTATGCAATCTAGGACAACCTGTCCAGGGGTGGCACCACTTACTGTGTACTGGGCCCTCAAATCAACATCAATTTTTTTTTCAGGGAAACCAGAACTTTAACTAAACCATTATTCAACATCAATTATTAAGCAAGAAATTGCCCCATGGGCTTGCCTACAGATTAGTCTAATTAAGGTGTTTTCTTAATTGAGGTTCCTTCTGCCCAGATGACTCTACCTTGTATCCAGTCAAAAAACAAAACAAGCAAAAAAAAAAAAAAAAAAAAAAAACCCTAACCATCCTAAGGGAATTGGGGAGCAGTGAGTTTATGGTATATTACTATATTAAACAAATATTGGGGGAAGGCAGCAGAATGGCTCATCAGGTAAAGGCACTTGCCACCACGCGTGGTGACTTGAATTCAAGTCTCAAACTCCACATGGTAAAAGGATAGAACTCACACATTGAATTGTCCTCTGTCGTCCATACTCATGCTGTAGCACACATACACCCATGCATATTTCCTCTTGTAGTTTTTTTGGTTTATTGATTTGCATTAGATCTAATTATCCAAAATTAAAAAACGAAATGAAGTTAGTACTAGAGGCTGGAGAAATGGCTTATAAGTTAAGCACACTGCTATTCTTGCAAAGCACCCCATTTTGGTTCTCATAACCCACATGGAGCTCACAACTGCCTGTAACTCCAGTTCCAAGGCATCTGACTCCCTCCAACCTCCAAAAGACCCTGCACACATGTGGTACACATAAACTCATATAGACATATGTGCACATATACATTCATATATAAGTAACCCATCTCACTGGAGTAGTGTTTATAATTAATTACCAACAACAGAATATTAAACTTAGCACTCTTTATAAATGGAAAGGGTATCTGGATAGTGGTGTCATTCCAAATGTTCCACAGTTAAATAGAAAGCAAGTATCAATTTTGAAAAATACAAAATGCCATTGTTATTTCAGTTTAAATTCTTTCCAAGGCCAACATTTGCATGTGTATTCTGCCATGTGCTCTGTTTAGGAGGAAAACATAAAAATTGTACAGTGAGACTCTTGAAAGAGCGATGAGGTAACAGTTGTGATTAGTATAGAAAATGTTAAGCATGTTTTCCGTCCCTTGTAGCCGGGTTCAGTAAAGCGCACACAATTTGTACCCCCAGTTGTGATGAATGTTTTCTCTGTCATCATCAGTGAATCAGTCCCGCAGCTGTCAGCTGTGCTTTGCGACTTCCCTGGGTTGCTGATTTCCTCGGTTGTGACATATGGTGTGCAAGAAAACAGAAAAGAATAGCTACATAACGGGAGGCAGGCATTTTCATATCCCAGGTGCATTCACAGGCAATGTTTCCATCCAAAAAAATTCAAAGTATCACTTACTGCCTGTCAAAGTATCACCTAGAACACACAGAAGTCTTCACAGTGGTTGTATCCTTTCGTGTGGGAAGGGGGACAATAGCGGAGGAAATACTGGAAGGGATAAATAACACTAAATCTTTTTAAAAAAAAATCATATGGAAAACTAGTACTGTAGAAACTTCCTGAAATATTTTTGTATACATAAATAAAAAGACTTAAAATGAAGTTTCCCTGTGTCTTAGTTAGGGTTTTTATTGCTGTGAAGAGACACTATGACCACAGCAACTCATATAAAGAGAACATTTAGTTGGGTTGGCTCGCTTACAGTTTCAGAGGTTCAGTCCATTATCATCATGACAAGGAACATGGCAGCGTGAAGGCAGATATTGTGCTGGAGTTGAGAGTGCTACATCTTTTAGGCAACAGAAAGTTGATTGAGGCACGAGGCAGTATCCTCATCTAGGAAACCTCAAAGCCGGACACCCCCCCCCACAGTGGCACACTTCCTTCAACAAGGCCATACCCACTTCAACAACACCACACCTCTTAATAGTGCCACTCCCTATGAGATTATGGGGGCCAATAACATTCAAACTACCACACCCTGCAACAGGGCAACAGTGCCCTCCTAGACACAAGAGGCTGACAAATAAAAAACTCCCAGTTCCTGAAATGGATTGCTACTCTTGCAAATTTTGGCCACTGAAATTGCACTGACCCACAACATTACAAGATAATTGCCCATGCTCTTAGTTACCCTACAGAACTTGACAATATGGCTCCAGTGCTAAAGGGACCACCAACTTGACAGCGTTGCTGATAGCTTAATGATAACATTGCCCCCTTTATAACCCATGACTATTTATTAATAAACAAAAACGGAGGAATATAAGGTAGAAGGCTCAGCCAGAGAAACACACCCTGACTCTGAAACCAAAGCCAGTGGGAAAAAAAACCCACTTTGGCCCTGAATCCAGAGACAAAGAAATATACCATGACCTGAAATCAGAGCCAAAGAAACACACTTTGGCCCTGAAACCAGAGCCAATGAAACACACTCTGCTCCTGACCAACTGAACACAAAACCAACCAATCCCTAAGAGGGAAAACCAACCAGTCTATAACCTTGAAACCAACCAATTCCTGCACATGAAATCCAGCCAATCTCTGAGCTTGTCCAAGCTCAGGGGATTGAAATCTGACCAATTTCCATGCAGAAGATCTCCACTCTGGAAAAACTTTGCCCCTAAGAGGTCCTATATAAGCCCTGTACCTGTTCAGTTGGCAGCAACCCTTTTCTACCCCAGCAGAGGCACCCACTCTCCTGGATTCCTCCCTCCCAACAAATGTCTTGAATGAGTTTTGGGTAAGGACCTTCTTAAACCAGAGTGGAGTAGAGAAGCAATGGACATTTCTGCTGGGAAACTCTGGAGCATAGCAGAGAAGCATCCAACATCACTACTGGGAAAGTCTCTTGGCAGAGTGGAGCACTGCTCAGCTGTAATGGCTCTCTCTCTCAGAGAGGAGCAGGATTGCCACATCCTGTGGGGTGACCATTCTTCACTACACTGCTACAGGTATAGTGTGACTTTCTGAAAGTTAGGATACCTTTCTCCTTACAGCTATATGTATCCAGGATACCTTCCTTTCACAGCTGTCGGCACAGCCTGACTTCCAACAGTCAGGATACCTTTCCCTCCAGAGCTGTAGCACTTGCATTTTGGTGCCTCAGAACATGTGGCAATCAAATGGATGCTGACCTGGAAGCTTTATCTGTATTATTTAGCTTTCATAGTGCTTGAAGGTGCTATACAGTAACAGAGGAGAAAAATTATCATCAGTCTTACAAAGTTGTGAACCTTTGCAATAATGGTATGGCTGTCATAGGAGTACCCAACCGCTTTCTGATTGGATTTAAGTTGCACTCCGCAAGATGAAACACATACCTGATATCAATATTGGGCCAAGAACCTATGTCTAGATAGGCCATAGTCCCTAGGAGAGAGTCTACTATTATTCTGCTAAATGGAAATAGTATTACACCAACTCCTAATGACGTATCCTTGTAGTCATAGGTCCCATCAGAGAGGCTTCTGTTTGCAGGTGAGGATCATCAACACAGAAACCCACAACTCGCCAAGGGGCAGAGAACAAGAGACAATAGAACATGTTGAACTCTCTCCTCCAAAGGTTCAGAAGTCATTGCAGAAGAGGGGGTGTAAAGAGTTTAACAGCAGAAAGCAGTGGATGACTACAGGGGAATGGTGTTTTATAGACAGCAGCAACACATATGCAATCACAACTGTTGTGACAGAATCACAAGATCCATGTAAGCCCAAGTCAGATCAAATCCCAGCATGTAGAAGGGAGTTGTTCTCAAAGTCTGACCCTTGCTGAAGATCTATTAGTAAGTGTTAACTTCTGGGAAAAGGAGGGTGCATTTTCTCTAATAGGGAAGCCCATGGTAAGTTGACTAAACTACAGTGGAAGTTTCAGTGGTCACCCATCTGAAAATTTGTGTGCAACACAAATTGGCATTGGTAAGGCAAAAAGCAAAGCAGGGCACAAAGTTGGATGAGTAGGCAAGTAGGGTGACTCTTGGAGAAGGTGGGGAACGGAGGGTGAATATAATAATACACATTGTGCAGAGTTCTAAAAGAATGAATTTAAAACAAAGAAACATGTATAGAGATATAGATAGATATACATACACATATATATCAGTATACATATACATATATAATAAAAATGAGGTTTGTTCAAGTACTAACTGTAACACATTAGTGATTAGAGTATAACATTCATCCTCTACTAAGTGTAGAAGAAAAGATTTTTTTTTTTTAGTTCAGAGTCACAGTAAAATTTAAAGATATTAATGTGCTTGTTTTTCAGAAAGAAAATGTATTTGCAGGGCATGCAGTGGCAACTTTGCGTTGGGTAAAGGTGACAGGGCCTATAGAAAGTGCAGTAACTAATGGATCTGCCAACTCTTCTTAAAAGGGGGCAGTTGTAGTTCCTCCACTACCCCTCCCCCTATTTTTCCTCCCCCTTCTCCTCCACTACTCCTCTTCCTCTTCTTCCATTACCCCTCCTCTACTAGCCCTCCCCCTTTCCCACTAGGCCTCCCCTTCCTCCACTAGCCCTCCCCCTCCCCCACTAGCACTCCTCCTCCTCTACCCTTTCTTCCTCTTTTCTTTCTTCATCATATTATTGTCATTAATTATGTTCATCAACTTGTTACGGCTGAGTTCCATCTTACCCACCCTTTTCCCTCCTCAGTAGCTACAGTTTGTTTGTTACTGCCCCCTGGGGACATGGTAAACTGAGAGGACCCACTCATTTCTGGTTCTTGTGTTTGTAAGGAGCCACTTGACCTGGACTTTACTATGCCTTCATAGTAGAAAACAAATCCAAAAGAAGATAAATGAAACTGTATTCACTGTACCTGTAAACTCCTTTTCTCGTTTACCTCTCAGTGAAATTCTGTATGCTTCATAAGCATCATTTAAACAATTTAGAGAGATGAAGAAAATTTTCCCCCCACATAGCAGATGAGGCTGAATTCCAGACTTGACAGCCTAGACCACCCTGACCCCACAGCTGAACATATTTCATGTTAGCCATATTTCTATCTTCAAAACACCTTTCTGCATGAATACTTGCTTGTATTTTCTTGGACATGCTTCTATCTAGTCTGCACGTACATCCTTCATATCTAGTAATACTGTAGCACTAAATTGAAGGTCATCACGTTCTGTCACACAGCAGCCAGAGCAAAGATCTTCGAGATTAGGGAAACTGGAAGGCAGTTATTATTTTTTTACTATAGTGTTGAGAAATAAAAGGTATATTTTCTTATTGAGTGTTTTTTGTTGGTCCAAATATAAATGCTATATTTTTAATCCTATTGAACCCATTTCAGAAAAGAAAGATTCTTCAAAATAGAACTTAGAAATGAAGAAAAGTAATTCACAACAGAATTTGTGTTATTGGGAAACACCATGCATTTATGCCCCACAGCAGTGTGTACAAGAAGGATTTTTACAAAATCTTTTCATCTTTATGTGAAAACTGATGAGAATTAAATAGTTTCTTTCTTATTCTCCACCCTAGACGTTTCCATTTGTGGAAAATATATAAATTTTAGTCACTAGTAGTGAGTATACTTCACCTTTGCTCCTCAAGAGATACTCTCGATTTAATATAATCAGTTTCTTGAACAAATACTTAGTATTAATTTTTGAATCTCATTTGATTGGCCAAGTTTGGCTAGTGACTCAACACTTGGCTCCCAGCTGGGGGCCTGTTTTTGTAAAGTGGTACAGCCTCACCAGAGGATGTGGATCTGGGAGAGGGCCTTGAAGCCTTCTATCTCAGTCCAATTTCCTGTTCCTCTCTGCTTCCTGAGTGCAGGTGCAATGTTCTCACCTGCAGCACTGTATTGCCAGCCATGTGCAGTTCTGAGTTGCTGCATAGAATTCCCTTCCACAAATGGGCTTTCGTTTTCTCCTGCTCTTGCCTTCATCCCCTCCTTTGACCAAGGTCTCTCTGTGGTGGAAGTACTAACCTGGATATTAGGGTAGGTGTGGACACTGCCCTCCCTCGCTCCCTCCCTCCTTCCATCTCTCCTTCCCATGAAAGACATGTCTGATACCTGGATCTCAACAATTCTGCTTTCCTTTTCTCTGCCATTCGAGCCTGTATCTCTCCACCTCTCACAGTTGCCCTCAGCCACAGCTGCCCCTCCCTCACTTTATCTAAAATAATTAGGGACTGATAGGCAACTATCAAAATCAGAACATTTCTGTTTCAAGTGGCTGTGTCCTTGCCATAATTAAAGATATCTGAATATTTCTTTGTGTAGCCACATATTTATCCTGTTTTGTCTAGATCACTCTCATGTAACTTTGTCTTTCTTCTCAGAATAAGGCAAGTGGCAGGCGCTGAAATTAGTGAGAAATGGTTTACTCTATCTCCAGCCCCTGCAGCTGATGGGCTCTATGGTTCTAAGCCAGTACTCGCTGTTCATTAAAATTGCTGCATACCCTCCTCCAACCCTGATGACTCCCCTGAAGCCTGTACCATCGAGGCTCTGCTAGCAAAACTTCTGAAGCTTAGATTAAGGGTGAAGTAAGCAGGGAAGGAAAATGCGTGGGTTGGGAGCCTGGTCCTAGTGTGGGATCGCTGGGCTGCCGACTTCCAAATTCTTACAGAGCACTGCACAAGTGGATTGTTAGAATCCTGTAAGCAGGAAATCAGTTTACAAATCAAATAAACAAGTATTTTCTCTCTTCATAAGTCTGAACCCTCATGTTTAAATTGCTTACTATTTCTATAACTAATATACATGTTCAATTGTCATCATTTTATATCTTGATATACCTTCATAAGATTATAAATAATTGACAGGCTAAATACACTCCAGCCCCCCCACATACAGACATAACAGTCTATAAGACTGAATGTTTTTCTTATCTTAAAATATTATTTATATATGTTTTAAGATATGAAGAAAATTCTGAAAGATTATTAAAATGTAATTAATAGCTACAACCAATTACGAAGCCATATGAATACACTCAAAAATATATAAATCTGATTTGTGGACTAACTTGCTTAGTTTTTCTATAGAATAACTCATTACATACAGAGCGAGAAATCTAAAATACAAAAACTTAAACTAACCCCTGCACATGGTTCACACTTGTAATCCCAGCTCCTGGAGGCTGAAGCAGGAACTTGAGGAGAACCTGGGCTAGCGGAGTTAGACCCTGTCTCCAAAACCAAAACACTAAGTAACAGCAACAACAACAAAAAAAAACACTGAGTAGATACTCATTTTATTTTCTAATGGGTGCTGCAAAGCAACATTTAAATAAACTACTTCATCCTTCATAACTGGTGTGTCTCATATTTGAAGGGAGAGGGAAGAAAAACACATCATCATCTCTGCTTTATGGACTTTAAATTTAAAAGAATCCCAGAAGACATCTGAACCCTGTACTTTTAAACACTGCTCACCTTAACACAAATTTTAGTAACTGATTTAATACTCGGCCTGAATATTACAGCTGAAACTGCCTACCTCCACCCCATCCTCCTTTTGGTTGCCCAGCAACAAGGTGCAGGCTAGACCCAGTAGGACAGAAAAAGAGACTTAAAACCATACAAACTGATGGGATGAAATTATTTCTTTCAGCTACGATAAAGCCTTTATGGAAACTAGGTAGGTTTTTTTTGCACACTTAGTGTGTGTACATGTACATGTACTTAGTATGTGTGGTTTGAATATAAGTGCAGCCCACAGCAGGAACAGTGATACATATTTTATCTGATCACCTTCACGTGACAGACTTGCCTACTTTGTATGGAGTGGGAGTGACTGAGTAGGAATTTAGGATTCAGTCTTCCCAGAGCTTCAATTTCTTCATAAAGACAGAAAATAAGCATTAGAGATGATGGTCAGGATTGGGGACTGGGAGTATGACACCAACCACAAGCTGGGCAGAGGTAGTCTCAGGCTAAAGTAACAAAAGTTCTTTATACACAAGAATAATAAACTATTGAGCATTGGTGAATTTTAACCACAAATTTACCCACCTACTATTGTGGTGGTTGTAGATTTTAGGGTGTTCTGCAGACTGTACGAATTCTCTTAACTGGCTATTTCATTTCACTTGAGAACTAACATGGGCTTCTTTTTGTGCCAGATACAATTTAACCCAAAGGAAATTATTAATCAAAACCAAGAGCTATTAAGTAAAAATCACAAAGGGTAACTCACTGTGAGAGAACAGAATGAGCTACCCTTGGGAGTAGATTCTTATGAGCATTTTACTATATAGGCCTGCACCATGGAAATGCCTGCTTGAATTAGAAAAAGAAGTCTTGTTTCTTTAAGCTAAACGATACTCATGATTGTTTCCTGAGATTTCCCTATGTTTAGTATATCTTAGGCTATTAATAAATATAGGCTCTGCTGTCTGAAGAATGGTGTCACATATTAAAACAGCAGCATCTGTAGGACTAATGCTGAAGAAAATGCACTCACGTACATCTACCTACATGGATTCCAAATAGCTTACTTAAAGATCAATTTCTTAGAACATGTTTGTAAACGAGAATGGGGGGAAGGCCACCAAATACAAGTCGCTCATCTAGAAATGTAATTAGAAGGCTGATGATACATGCAGCCTGGAGTTGAGTTTTATTCTCAACTAGTCATCTGCAGCCATGCGTTCCAGCGAGGGGAGCTGCCACGCTCCCAGCACACTGTGCAGCTTGGATGAGCAGCATCATGGGTTGCGGATATGCAAGCTGCAGCTGGGAATGGTGGCAAGTGGCCAGAAGATCAAGGCAGAGGCCAAAGCCAGTGTTTCTGGGGAGCTTTTCTTCAGTACAGTGTCAGTAGCACAGAGAGCGAAATCATTCTACTAGGTCTTCCCAGTGACCAGCAAGGACATCTTCTTCTAAGACAGTCCTGTTCTTCAAGGATGTCCATGTTCTCTAGAGTAGTTTAACGATTCGTTACCAAAGGAAAAAGCAGATTTTAGCTTGATAAACTAAAGCAGTCACTCTATGACCACATGAGAATTTGCATGTGCGTCCTTCAGGAAGTGTCACTGCTGTCAGGCATGGTGTAGCTCTTGATGGGATATTCTCTGTGTTATACAATAAGACCCAGTCTTTAAAAATTAAAGGGCTAGCAATGTATGTCAATGGTAGAGCGCTTGCCCAATATGCTTGGTTTCAATTTCCATAAAAACATCATCCTGTTATACAGACAGACAGAGAGAAAGAGAGAATTTTTAAAGGAGCAGCTACAGTGAAATGGCAATGTTGGGTTTGGGGGGCAGTGTTTTTCTTCACTAATCCCAGGTCATGAAAACTTTCTATATTTGGAGTAGCTATTTGCTTAGTAAATATATTTTGAACAGTTAAGATGTGTTAAAAATGTTCAGCTAATAAAGATAAGCACCTTCCTGTTTCACTAGTAGAGGCTGGTAGTCTAGTGCATTTGGCTAAAGCAGAGCAAAACATACACGGAAGAGCCAGATCCTGAAATGAGAAGTGTCCGCCCATCACTGAACTCTTCCATATGACCGACAGATAGTCGGCCATAGAGTTCATCTACAGTATCTGAGAATACATCCACTTCCGTGCGCGAGAACTCAAGCCACATACGTGGCACACAAGGGCAGTTGCCTTAGCAGGAAGGAGGTAGAAATGACTGCTTTCCAGGCCGAAGGCTGGCTGGTGTCTGGACGGGAATGGCGACGACTAGGCATCTGAGAACAGCCATGAGGCAGGACTGTGGCCACACTGCACAGACATTGTCATTGATGTGGAACATCTGTTTTCATGCCTGCAGTCTTAGGTGGGGTACATAGTAGTCACTGGGTAACTTTGCCGCGTAGCTTCCGATTCCAACTCTGGCACTGAATCTTTTAGACACTCCCCTAGCAGACAGCATTTCACAGGTGTCTGTCACACTTGTTGCAAACATTAGACACATTCTGTTTGTGAGGCAGGGGTGGAACACTCCTAGAAAGGCAGGCCTGGTTTTTCCCAGTCATTGCCCCATGAGCTCTTGGATTCTGCCCTGTGCCTTTTCCATAAGTCAGCATCATAGATGCAGTCATCTCTGGGTTCTGTGACCCTTTCTAGCGCGTCAGTGACACTCAGTAGTCTGGGATCCTCAACAATGGCAAAATCTAGAGTTTAATCTGAAAGGTAGGAGAGAATGCTTGGCGATTAAAGATGAGCTGGAATTCAAGCTACCAGCCCTCTCCTGTGCTCTCACTAGTCATGAGTAAAGGAAATCTTAAGTTAGGAACCCATGGAGTCTCATAACAGAACAGTCTAGAAACTCTTGCTTCAAGTTCTATGAACAGCTCAAACGATGTTTTATTTCTGGGCTCTGCTACTTCTTTCCAGGTGGCTGGGTGTTTACATGCATGCATGCATGAATGCGTGTGTGTGCCTGTGGGTTTGTGTATGTGTGCAAACCCACGTGTGCCTTGTTTTAATGATAGCTTTGCATATTCAAAACCCACATTTTCCTCTCCAGCAGGGAAAAGCCAGCATTGAAACATGGAGCTTTTGAGCTTGTTTTGCTTCATAAGCACACTCTGAGTCACATAGGGGGTCCTTTGGGGCTTGTGGCATGAGCTCCCCCATCTCTCCTGAACAATCAGTATCTAGAAGGCATTTTCAAGGAGTGGGGGTGAGGGGACCCTGGAAGACCAAACCCACAGCCAGTGTTGACCCAGTCCCCACCGCTCAGGAATCGCTGGTCCACCTGATAAATACACTTGTATTACTAATCATCAATGTTTGTGGGACTTTAGAAAATATTCATACCAAAGTATCTAATGCCCAGTAGAATCTTTTGCTGAAAGAGGTGATTTTAAAGCTCCATCTAAAATCTTCTTTCTGTATTTTTATTCAATTCTATACTAAATTAATGAACTTAGACTCTGTAATCCAGTTCTTAACCCTTTGCACATTCTTTTGTGAATAATTGAGACTATTCCTATCAAATCGACTTAGATTTCTACCTCATTCTCCACCCTAATTTGCTAATTGGACTGAAGTTATTCCTACGGCCTTTGACTGCTGTCTCTTTTTCTGATTACACACTTTCCAAGTATGATAATTTAACTCTGTTCACTGTGAGAAAAGAAAATGAGCACTTTGTGAACAAATGTCTCCTGGAACTGGCTGACCTTCTGTATGCCACTCAGTGGGAAATGCAGTACAGTTTGTAGGATATTGATCTCTGAAGAGCCTTTATTCCCATTGTATAATGCTTGGAGTCTGAATCAAAATCGTCTGTGCCATTGACTTCATTCATCCTACAGCTAAAATTGCATGTGCTGTGTATCCAAAAAATTACTATATTGATCACATTTTTTTTTCTATTTGTCTGTTGGGGTAAATGAGGATTCCTTGTTTGGTGTATGTGAGCTATAAGGCTAATGAAAAGTTTCTGCCTCTGAAACATTAAACCTACTTTAGACACTTTTTTTCCTGGACTTCATTGTGGCTATGGAAAGGTGACTGACTCTTAAACATGCTTGGCAGAGGTTAAAAACACCCAGATGTCTTCCATGGAGTGTAGCAGAGGTAGAGCGCTAGCTGACTCACTGTAAGCAATGTGAGTGTTGCATTAAGGGTATACCACCGTCTGCCAGAGAGAACAAGACATGGGAGGCAACTAACAACAGCTCTTTCCTCTACACACACACTTTGCCTCTTTCCTCTTTTTCTTTCCCCCTCCTCTTCCTTTCATCTTTTATTTCACTGCACAATGATAAAGAACATTTTAAGTATCAAAAGGACCTAAATGTATAATGTCATTCCATTTGCACATTAAATCTGTGCCCACTAAGAGAATAACGGAGATGTGACAGTGTGGGTGGCTCTGGTTTCTTTCCATGATCACACGCCCCAGACTGAGCAATGAAGATGAGAATTGCAGCCTGTGCTTTCCTATGCTGTCCCAGTTCTGTGTCTCTTAGCAGTTTGGGTACCATGCTGCTCTGAGCAGGATTTCTCAATTTAAAACAGTGGTGTTTCAGATAAAAATGGCTCCAAAAGACAAGCCAGTCATTTCCTGCTGTCGCTGTGCCGGGATAGTCATCTGTGGTGAAGGGAGAAGCTTGCCGCTCTCTCCAAATGAACACACAGATTGTGTTCACTGTTATTTATGGTAAAATAGAGACATTTTCTAGACTGATGATATTTATAGACTTATTATCTCCTCTGTATATGCATCATCATCATCATCTCTTCCCCCTTGAAGATTTTAACATAGATATAATATTTTATGAAGCTCATCTATTATTTTCAAAGCAATGCCAATTTTTCATGGATTCTTTCTGGTTAGTAATTTAATACTATGCATTCACAGTCTTTAAAAGAAGCATTTAATTTATGCTTTCTACTTCTAGATATATCTATCCCAGTGAAGTATTCTACAAGTAAGTGAACAAAATACAAACATGTTGATGAGGAGGAGCAGGCTGTGTCCCAGTGCCCAGCTCCCGGCCGCTGGCCTGCTTTTGGTCCCGGCTAACTTATACCCGATATAATTACACAGAAACTGTATTCATTTAAACTCTGCCTGGCCCATTAGTTCTAGCCTCTTCTTGGCCAACTCTTACATCTTGATTCAGCCCATTTCTAATAATCTGTATTCACCACAAGGATATGGCTTACCGACATGAGTCTAACCAGTGTCCATCTTGGGCTGGAGAAGCATGGCGTCTGCCACACTTCCCTTCCTCCCAGCATTCCATCCTGTCTACTCCGCCTACCTGATTTCTTCCCTATCAAAAGGCCAAGGCAGTTTTCTTTATTCAACCAGTGAAAGCAATACAAATGAAGAAGCACCTCCTACACCACAAACACATACAAAAATAAATCTATAAAAATGATAGTTTTACAATGGTTTCTCAAGGTAAAAGTGCTCTTATAACTTAGTGATCATTAATGCTTGCTGAAATAAATAACACCCAGATGTTTGTGTGCCAGGCATGTAGCAAACCCTCATGTATTATTATAGAATAACACAAAATCATTGGATTTGTATATCAACACAAAATGTCAATATATTACATGAATATGTATTCAAATATGTATGCAGTTTGTGGTATATATTCACTAGTAACTTCTGCAATATGTCAAAATATATAGATGGAGGGAGAAATTGTTTTTAAAATATCTTGTACTTTTCATTCTACAAAATGAAGATACTATTTGGTCAGTTAATTATAAATTCTCTAGCTATGCTATTTGCCACATGTGGCAGTTTTAATGGCAATGAATAAAGCATTGAATTAAATAAAATTTCAGCCACAGTTCCAGTTCTCAGGAGTTGCATGTGACCGGTTTCTACCAGACTGGACAGAGCAGACATAGAGAATTCTGTCCACACAGCACTGCACTTGACATAGAGGCTGTAATCCTCAGCCATTCCCTGTAGAAACACTGAACATATCCATCAAACATCTGCTTGGAATATATCTGTTTCTTCTTCTGCGCTTGGGGCAGGCAGTGGCAGGCAGTGATTGCCTGATCACTATTGAGGGTCTGGAGTGAGCCTCTGAAATTGAGAGCTTGTTTGAGCTGACCCACTACACCATCTGTGCAGGTGACAAGAGCACCCCCACATTCTTCTGAAGTGATTGAATAACCAGTTCAATATTGGGGTACCCACTCATCTATATGAATAATAAGAATGATAAAAAAATAAGTCCCATAAAGATGTACCAAAGGCCATAATCTGTCTCTTATTCCAGAGACATAATCAAAAGCTCTAACTAGGGTGATTCTTGAGCCCATTGAGCATTGTTATTTTCTTGTAGACATTATATTTCTCTTTGGAAAATAGTTGCTCAGTTTAGTCCCACCCTAAGGTCATCAGGCAGTAATAGTGCCACCACCTGCCAGAGCTCTGCTGCTCTGGCTGTGGCTTCAGCTGCTTTAGGAGTGATCCAAGTGTCCTTTGGCATCATTATAGGGCAATTCTTGCAAGCTTCCTGGTAGTTGTCAGTAAGAGTTTTTGTGACCATAGCATATTTTCATCTTCATTTGTTATTCTTCCTTCTCTTTCTCTTTTCTGTTCTCTTGCCCTCTGTATTTCCTAGCCCCCACCCTGCTTTATTAACTAATCTTTACAAGGTTGGTATTTATCAGATACATTGTCTGGAGAGCGATATTTTTGTAACAGTCTACTAAGAACCAGAGTGAAACTGGGTGATTGCTGGTGCTGCTTTGACCTGAACAGGGATGTATATTGCAAAGGCCCATGAAGGATGGGTTTCGTTTTAGTTTTTCTTCTAAATCCACAGTTCGAATTTTTACTGCCTTGTATATTTGAACTGGTTTTCTTTTCCTGAAAGGTGGAGCACAGAAAAAAATTCAAGGAAAATACCGATGTCTGCTTTTACTCATCATCTTCCTGAGTGGGCTATGGAAAGGCAAATGTACTGAGCACCTACAGTGATGCTCTAAGTCTTCACTGAATGTGCTCAGATGTTCTAACAATCTTTCTGTGAGGCTTATATCCATTCTTTCTGTGTTTATGTTACTAATACAATGGTTGCTTGTAACATTAAGTTTACTGATCAATAAGAACAATGCATTTGTTTTGCCAAGTTCATTCAAAATTGAAAAAATAATTTCAGTTATTAACAAAATCTGAAAATAGTGTTGGGTGAACTTAAAATAAATAAAGTGTCATTTGTAATTTGAAAGTGAAAACTTAAAACTAGATCACCATACACACACACACACACACACACACACACACACACACACACGCCATAAAAACATAATCATTAGTGTACAAAATCATTTTTTAGGTGTTCTTACTTCTTACTTTTAAATTGAATATGAATTTTATTAGAAAAGAAATGTAATTTGTTTTGTTTTATTTTTTTCGAGACAGGGTTTCTTTGTGTAACAGCCCTGGCTCTCTTGAACTCACTCTGTAGACCAGGCTGTCCTTGAACTCATAGAGATCCACCTGCCTCTGCCTCCCAAATGTTGGAATTAAAGGCATTCCACCACTGCGCAGCAAAAAAAATAAAATAAAATGTAATTTCAAGCAACTTATTTTCTATAAAATGAATATAAATAAAGCACTATTGACAAATCTGCCCCATCTTTCACTCTGAGCATCACTGAGCATTTTGAATGATTGTGATCTGTGTGATGTGACATCTTTTTTTTGATATCGTGTTGGCATCTCCCACTTAATGGACTGTCTTTCCAGCAGAGTTTATGTAGAACCTCGATTTACTGTGGTATTTTTATCTAAATAATAAAGTATGTTAATTGGTCCTTAGAGCAACTTAAACTACATTGATGATAAAATTGGAATCAATTAAGTTTACAACTTTTTTTCTCATCCTGTGTTTTGGTAAATTACCAGCATGATGCCAAGAGTTGCATTCTTTTGCTCCTTTCTCAGATGTTGCCTAGAACTTTGGTTTGTAAACAGAGACAACAGTGTAATATGACTGCTGCTTAGTGTAACTCTTTCCTTGTATCTTTGGTTTGTAGAGAAAAATATTTTCCTCACTGTTGCAAAGTCCTTCCTTCTTCTTCCTTTCTCCCTCTCCCCTGATTCTGAGGCGGGCCTTACTTGTAGACAAGTCTAGCTGCCCACCCTCAACTCTCTTGTCTGCACCTTCCACATTCTAGAATTGCAGGCTTCTGCTCTCAGGTGTCATGTGACTGGGACAAACAGGCAGTTCCGTGGCTCTCCTTGGGGTCAATAACACCACTCATGAGTCAGCTCCTCCCTCTGTACTTGAGACAGAAGACGTTACCAAAGTGAGAAGAGATGGTCCTATAGCCTTGCGGATGCGAGTCAGAGGGGTCGCCTTGATGCTCTCAGCTAGGGCCCCTTTGACTTACGGTATTAATAGCACACTCTGTGGTGACATGGAAATGCAAGCTGCAGTAAGCTCCATTTTGTTTGGTGAGTTGCAAATTTTTGAGGCCAATATTAATAGATTTTCTCTTTGGAAGAGAAGAATCTATGGTGTGAGTTAACAGACATTGATTCAACTACTCATTGATTCATAATGGTTACTCAGATAAACTCATTTACCAAGAAAAGATTGTTCTCCTGTGATATGTACAAATATTAAAAAAAAAGAGCCAGATACAGTAAATAGTGATGATCAAGCCTATATAAAGCTACACATTCATATAAAAAATGTGGACATTCAGGTGAATGTAGATGATTGTAGGTAAGTGTTGATCTCCCATAGATTTCGGAAGTGTGACTTAAGGACTGTGTTCTGAGCACATCCCCGTTTCTAACTTCAGACAAGTTCTTAACCCCTCCCAGCCTGCAGCTCTCTAATATGTAAAACTGAAGTGATAATGTAATCTGGGGCTACTGTAGTTCATTATCTGAAGCAGCAAAGGAGTTAAGTAATAAATTAGACCAGTTCTCAAAACAAGCTGCAAAACTCCCGCCTTCTTCCATCTTCCATCTGCTAGACAAACCTAGCCTCTTGGCCTTGTGACATAGTATTGTCATTGACAAAGTTTACACTCAAGAATTGGGCAACTGAGTTTGTTGTTGTTGTTTTTAATCACAAGATATCTCATGATTTTGTATCAGGCCACACCCATATCTCTCCTTGGCTACATCCATCTGTGGACCCCAGGTTAGATAACAGGAAACTATTCATGCTGCATACAGGAGCCATGAACTGGAGAATGTTGTATCTGTAAATGGTTGGGGATGTGCCTTGATGAGCAAGAGAGGGGCCTATGTGTTGTGAGCTCAGTGCTGAAGTCTGAGTCAAGAGGCAATTGTGATGGACAGGCAGGCCATGGCTGTGGTCATCACAGCGCCAGTGAAGCTCAGTCTTCCAGAGGCAGGAAATCATTGGCAGAGATAGCTCAGTCACAGCCACCTAAATGTTTCCCAAAGTTATATTTAAAAAGAAGAATGCTTAAACCTTTGAGAATTTTTAATAACTTGGTTATTAAGAATTTATGTGTTTAAAATAAGAAAAATATGAAGATTTTATATCATTTTAAGATCCCACTTCTCATAATGGGATTTTATTTTTAAGTATGGATATATACTTTACTCACAGAATTAAAGTCACATAATAGCATTCTGTTACGGGATGTCTATTTACTATCTGTGTAGTCCTTTTGTATGAGTCAGCCATAATTTGTGTAGCTAGTCCTATAATGCAGGCTTATTAGTGGATATATTGGGTTTTTCAAGTTGTCGCTACAAAACATCAATTCCTCATCATATAGTCCTATGCATCAGAAACCTGGCAGATGTTTCAAACGAAGCAAAAACTTGTTATCTTCGAAGTGCTACATTCCAGCCTGAAGATGGGGTGAATCCATTTCTTTACCTCAACCTCAGTGGCCTCATGCCTACCGCTGCCCTGTCTTCAAAGTTAGCGGTCACTGTCTTCATAGTTAGATTTCCTCTCTTTTCCTCTTGAATGTGGGGAAACCCTGTGATTTCATTAGGACCACCTGGATAATTCAGGCCAATCTATCTCAACACCGTGCCATCTGGTTAGCAGCCTCGATTCTATAGAAAACGTTAATTCTTTTTTACCCCACAAAGTTCCATCATTACATTTCGGTGATGTGGAAATGGAAACCTGGGAGAGACCAGTATTGTGTCTGCCACAGTGTGTTTTGTTGGCACAGGTCTATAAATAAAGCAATAACAATGGCAGTGCTCTCATGCGTTTCCTTTTACATCAGTCTTTAATTACATCTCTTTTTCTTTAAATTAAACAGATGGCCAACTTTGCCCTGCAAATTGAAATTTATATTCCGTTTATTTATTCATCACATATAACTTCAGGTTTTCAGTACCCCTCATAATTATTTGATTTAGAATGACTTAGTAATTTGTTTCCTGAGTTATTCTATAGACTGTAAAATGTTGCACCCTGTTACTAATTGTAAAGACCTCCCTAAATTGTCGTGATAAAATCTTAAGATGCTTTCTCCCCTCGGCTGAACGGGGAGCAGGCCTTAGGCATCGAAGGCTGTCTGTCCAGGTGCCACTGCTTCCTGCATGGCCTCATAGATTCTCTTTGGCTCCAGTGCAGTCAGGTTTTTTGTTGAGTTTTGTTGTTGCTAGATGAGCCCAACAGCATTTCCAAGCATTGCCCTGTGGAAGGCTAGGAGAGGGTTAGGGCTATGAGGAGGAAGCAGGAGCAAGCTGATCTTAAGGACCCTAAAAGGAATCACTGGTCTGTGCAAACTGCCACTCCACCGCACCCCACTCTACAGTTATCACAAGGGCAGAATAGGGTCTCAAGAGTGGTGAGAGGAACCACGCCTTTTTCCTCCAGGCTGAAGCCCCTTCTTCTTCACACAGTGATGTTATCACCCCTCTGCCTTTGTACCAAGAAGAAGAAAGAAATAGAAACCTTTTTTAAAGGCTATCAGAAAAATACGCCAATGACCTTCGCAACAAAACCACGTCAGTTTCCCAAGGAATTGTAATAATTAGCCCAGGCTTTAGAATTGGTTATCAGAATAGAAGCAGCTAAAGGAGTCTTAAGAAAAACTCCTACTTAGAGGTGTTTTGGCACGGGTCTCCATTCTCAACACTGGAGAGGTCGAGGCAGAAGCAACAGAATTTAATGCAAGTTCAAGGTCAGCCTTCTGTCTAGGGGCTGCAGGCTAACATGGGTTAGAGCGTGACTGTGTCAAAATGAGTAAATAAATAACCCTGAACTGGAAGTCAGTTGAAGTGGGCATACTGGAGCACGCCAGTGCTTCCAGCCCTAGGAAAGCAGAGGCCAGAAGATGTCTGTCATGTAGTGGAAGGCCACAGAGATCTAAATGGGTTCAAAGCCAGCCTAGACTACAGAGTGAGATGTTAGCTCAAAACACCAAGAAGATCCAACAAAACAAACAGTAAACAAAACTCCTACTCAGTATATGATAGTTCCTCCACATACCATTTACCGTAATAATGTGGAGGGAGTAGAGGGCTTCCTTCCCTCTGTGTTCACTGTCTATACAAGGATTCCCGGTAAAGTCTACCAGAGGCTCTTTACTGACACTGAATTCCCAGGGCAGAGGTAGGTTTCCTTGGCTTTCATCTGCTAGAAAAAGAAATTGAAAATGAAAATACTTTTTATGCAGAAAACAAAGAGGTTAATACAGATCATATACAAACGTGTTGGTGTAACATGTGTGTATTGGAGGAAGTCAAGCACTTCTAGAGCTTTTCCGTTTAAACATCAAAGAGCACGGTGCTGTCAGCATGCCCACAGCACACAGACAGCCTAATTTACTGTTTAATAATGCATGGGCATGTCAGGTCTCTCTTTGCATTTCTTCTCCCCAGGGCCGTTCCAGCTCAACTAGTTCCCAGGCCATTAAAAATTGATCCACTTTCTCGCTCTGATATTGGGGAAAAGTGAAATAAAATTCATCTGTATTAGCTGAAAAGTCTTCCTTTGTTTTAGGCTCTCCTCATTTTAAACAAAGCTTGTTTTAGGCTCTCCTCATTTTAAACAAAGCTTGAGCGCTTAAGTCGATAGAAATAAGTAAATAAAGTAAAAGAAGCTCTAAATTTGGAGGCTTGGGGAATGAGTCAACATGGGAGGTGAGCTGTTCCGAGCACTGCCTGGATGAGAGAGTAGAGGAGGAGGAGGAGGTCACAGCACTGTGTTCAGCTTCCCATTGAGGAGCCTGCTGCTTAATTAAAGCCACCCGTTACTTGTTTGGGTAGTAAGAGAGGATGAATCCCTGTCCCCATGTTTAAATATCACTTTGCCTTCTCTTTTGGCATGCAGCTTTTGGGGCCTGGTGGTCTTCCTCAATGAAACATAAGACCCTCTTCATCTTTCCATCTTCTGCTGTGTCTGGTGCATAACAGACCCAGAAAGTGCATTTTAATTGTATCTGATTGAGACATTTTACTATTATTACATTTACATTAAGATGCATTTGTATCATGAACATCCCTGCATCTTAATTGCTATTTTATATTTCAGAAAATACGAAGCTTGTCTAAAGACAAACATATACGTGTCAGTTCCTTGTGTTTATTTAGTGTTTGCTTTACTTAATAGTAGAGTTAGATCAGTGTTGGGGGCAGAGGGTGCCTGAATATGTAGCATGTACAATCTATAAAATTTTACAATTTAGTAGAAAAATTTAAGTAATATGTGCGCATCAAAGAACATTAGAAACAGAGGGAAGTAAAAATAGGCTTATCTAAATAGAACCTGAAGGCTTAGCCTTCCCTGTTTTAATAGGTGGGTTCTTCTCTGCATATTCTTCCTTTGTCACACTGCCTTATGCATGCTCTTGAGGGTCTGTTCTCTGTTTGTGATTCCCAGAGACTTTGAGTCATAAGTAGTGCATGCTTCAATATATGATTTTGCATGATCATATTTTTGTGAACATGTTCTAAAATATTGCTTCTATATAGAATTAAAAAATTCTGGCAAACTTTTACTTACAAACAAACTTTTGAGGCCATCATGGCTTAAAATAATTTTTTTATTCCCTTTGATAGTCAGTGCTATGAGCAGTGCTTTCCTTGAAGGAAATGTCATGGCCTGCCCTTTTCTCCCACTCTTAAAATTCCTGAGAGGAATTCCAAATAGACCTGTCACCTTTGTCCCTCTTCTCTGCTATAATGAGGTGTTAGACAGACACAAGTCAAAGCTAAAGACACAAATGATGAAGGGAAATATAGTTTCTGTAACTGTTAGAATAAAAATCTCACACATTATATATAGTTATTTTAAAGGCCTGTTCTTGGGGGCCGAGGAGATGGCTCAGTAGGTAAAGTGCTGGCTGTTCAAACATGAAGACTGGGTTCTGGTCCCCAGTACCCATGTAAAAGCCAGACGCTATGAGAAAGCCAGATCTCCATAAAACATTGGGCTAGGGGTGGAGACAGCCAGAGCCTGGAATTTACTGCTCAGCCTAGATTAATTAGTGAGCTACAGGATCAGAGAGACCATGTTCCAATAAGTAAACAAGATGGGGAATGACTAAAGACATCTGACATGAACTTCTCTTTTCCACATGTACATCCATGCTTGTATACATATATCACACATCCTCACAAAAACATACGTAATGGAACTGGAGGTTGCTCTCCCACCCCCCAGACCTCAAATATCCACTCTGAAGCTTAACATTAATTACAAACTGTTTGACCTTTGGCTCAGGCTTGTTGTTAACCAGCTCTTACAACTTAAATTAACCCATTTCTATGATTTTATGGTTTATCCCAAGGCTCATGGCTTGTTACCTCACATCTTGCTTCTCCCTAACTCCACCTTCTATCTCCCTCTCTCTCTGCTTGGATTTTCCACCTAGCTATATTCTGCTGTCATAAGCCAAAGCAGCTTCTTTGTTAACCAGTGGTAATAATCATCTCCCATATTTTGTCTAGTTAAAATGGTAAGATTTTAACTTTCACATAGTAAAATTACATAGAACAAAACCAATATCAATTAAGAATTATAGTTGTAAAATTTTGTCTATTTGTATTTGACAAAAATAAAGAAAATACTCTATCGTCTGTTTTATCTTTGTGAGTCTAAAGTTTCATATCTAATTTATCTTTTAATCATAAATAAGGAAGACTATAACTATCTAGTCTTCAACTCCATCATCAACCCCAGAAGGATATAATATTACCTAAATAAACAGGAAGTGTATTGTAAGCAAGTTCCAAATTTCTTACCTGGACAGTCACCCAAAGTTCTTCTGTAATGTTGGGGCATCCTTCATCATTAGATAGAGTATATCAGATTTCTCAGTGAAGCAGAAACCCCAGAGGACTGTCCCATCTTGTTTTGGCAAGTTCAGCATTCATTTTCCTGTGGGTCTGGCATATCCAGTTTATACAGTACACTGTCAACAGTCAAGGCAAGAGCAGTTTCTTGCCCAAATGGCTAGCCTTGCTACATAGAAAGCAAATTCCATAAGGAGCCTCTTCGATGCACATCAACCTCTTGAAGTAATTGGTACTGCCAGAGGCAGATGTGTCTAAGTTGTTAAAACATTTTAAATGCCATATTCTATAGGTTTTTGAAGTGTTTGAAGAATATCCATCTGAAATATCTCTACACATCTAAAAACCTAACTAACATGACAAGTTTGACTTTTTTGTTTTTGTTTTTTGAGACAAATTTTCTCTGTGTAGCTTTGGAGCCTGTCCTGGAACTTGCTCTGCAGACCAGGCTGGTCTCAAACTCCCTGAGATCCATCTGCCTCTGCCTCCCAAGTGCTGGGATTAAAGATGTGCACCACCACCACCCAGTGACAAGTTTGTCTATTATAGATGACTATTAATTTTTATTTTTAACTATATATTTTTAAATGAGCTTCATAAACATAATACCTTAAAAAAGAGAATATACATACAGTATATCAAAATTGACCTTAAGTTTGTATCAATAAACCAAAATCCGTACCAATGTAAAGCATTCATTTCTGTATCAAGGTAACATGAAACACAGTGAAGTCCTGTTCTAAGACTTCAGGGATTGCAGGTAGACCAGTGATATGGAAAGGACTGTCGCTGAATGGACACAATTACAGCACTGGGTAGCAGATAGAAAAGCTAAGGCCTTCAGGACAAATCCTCCATTTTCCCATCTCATCTTATTCCCCAGAATTTTTTAATGTCTGCAAACCCTTTGGATTATTGGAATACTTTTTATCAATGTTATTACAATTATTTATAAAGGTACAATTTTAGTTAAAAAAAATCCATTATGCATTTTATAAAGGTAAAACTTTGTGGTCTGTGAATTATATGCCTTTAAAGATATATAAATTTATATAAAGGGAGAAAGGAGTTTATGGTCACATCATCTCATTCACTTGCTTTGCATAAACATTTAGTAAATGTCTGTAAAGAATCAGCAGCCAGTGACAGCAGTTGCAAAAGTGAACCACACATGAGCTATTCTTCCAGGAGTGTTAGTTTAGTGCAAGACGCAGATGTATTTATTTAAGTAACTGTCAGGTCGGAGAAAAGTGATCTGTGTTTTCAGAGAGATTCAAATAAATTTCTTACGCAACAAATGCAGGAGAGATAGCTTGTTTTAATCACCTGCAAATGTTAATGAGTTCATAGGTAGGGGATCTGAGTGCTGACTGAGGCTTATGAATTATGAAAGTTGGTAGTCAAAGTGTGTCTTTCAGATTGCTACGCTTGTCAAGGTTGACTCAGGCTCAGAGACCATGGGTGAAAGCCTTGAAATTATTCTCCAGTGAGTGAGGAATTTCACATCCTGGAGACTTAAATACATTGTTTTTCTGTAGACCACTTCAGCTACCAAATGGAAGTATAAAGTGGAGAAACCAGATATACATAGTTGTAGATAAGGTAGGAATACAAAAATGATTATTGAGGTGGGCTGATGGAAAAGTTTTCAAAGCTTCAACAGCCCCTCTAAAAATTTCTCAAAATAGAAAGTTCTTGATCCTGGGCCTTGAATTAACAAATTAAGTAGTGCTGATGGCATGTGAAAGGAGTGGACTATGGTGGGAGTCTCTATAGCACTGTGTGCCTGGAGATTGAGATCAGACCTGAGAGGGTGGCTTTGGCTTGGGGAAGTCTGGTCTTTAGCTACTGTATGTATGACCCACCGTACAGTTACAACCCCAGAAAATCTAACAAAGATAGCATGGAAGTCAGGTCACAAATCTCCATAGGATACTAAGTGACCAGAAAGTAAGCAGAGGGTGATGTGGGTAGAAAGGAAGATCATGTCATCCCCCTTAGTTTACTCTTTGCTTCCTTAGGCTCTGTGGAATACAGAACTTGAAGGAAAGCAGCCTGGCCTCTCGGCCCCCAAGTGACCTGAAAGAGCTGAATTCCTGCATATTGTTAGACTGCAGGAGAAACTGAAACTCCGTGGGCAAGGGGCATGCCCTCTTTTTTTTTTAATATTTTTTATGGTTTATTTAACTTTATTTTATGTGCATTGGTGTGAAAGTGTCAGATCCCCTGCAACTGGATCTTCAGACAGTTGTGAGCTGCCATATGGGTGCTGGGAATTGAACCCGGGTCCTCTGGAAGAGCAGTCAGTGTTCTTAACCACTGAGCTATCTCTCCAGCCCCGGGGCATGCCCTCTTATCTGATGTAATTAGGACCACAAGCTCCAGTTTACTGAGACAGTTAAAGGGACGTGCCATAACTGTCCCCAGGACTCTACATTGCCCCTCAACAGCCTGCCTGTTATTTTAACAACCCTGTTGGTTTTACTGAGTAAACCACACCCATATTGTCTGTAAGTTTCAGGCTTTAGCATCTTTCTAAGTGAACAAAGGCTGAAATAAACCTGAGGAGAAATCCAGGACAAAAATTTTTCTGCTTCTGTCTCACATCTTACATCATCATTACAATTATATTGTCTCACATCTTACATCATTATATTGTCCTCAGAATGTCATCCCCCTGCCTCTCCAAAGAACAGGGATCTGTTCTTAAGACAACTCACTTTTAGTGTTTCTATTTTATTGATTTATGGTTAAATTACATAATTCCAGTACCATACAAATGGGTTTGGATCAGTCACCCATAGCTATATCTACACAGCTCTGCAGTTGGGAGATGGGAGCCTAATGAAGGCCTAAATGTTCAGTGTCCTGTATCTATCTAGTAGACAAATGCTTTATGGAAAAAATGAAGATTGTTCTGTCAAATTGGTGAATTGAGGGTCAGATTAGAGAGCTTCTGCCTTATTCTTAGTGAGAGATGAAGGAGGGTCAGGCTGGTAAGGCAGGGATGTGCTCTCCTAATGGTCTACAAAGGAGACATGCCAATAGGAGCTGTTAGGACAGAGGGACTTCCTGTGGTCTACAGAGATGGAATGGCAAAAGGAGCAGCTAGGACAGAGGGACTTCCTGTTGGGAGCATCACACTTTATCACATTTTTCCTTTGTTTGGCCCAAAGACTACTAAAGGTATTTAAACTTTGGAAATTATTATATTGTATTAAATATGATTATTAATTACTTGTTCCAAAGGTTACCATGATTTTTGGATTATGGCTTGATTTAAAATTATCATGGTATATAGTTCACTGGTATGTTAGCTCAGAACTCAGGCCTAATCTGATGTAGGCACAATCTTAATTTCTAGTTTTCTAACTTTTATCTTTGACTTTGTATCTTGCATCTATAATATTTTTGTGCAGAATACATAAAATATCTTTAAAAGTTTTAAATTTTAAAACAACATTTTATATTTTAATTGGAACATTTTTTTCCTCTTAAAGCTGTTGATCTGTTTTTCATAGAAGTTCCTCTTATTTTGTTTCAATAGAAACATTTTTCAGTTAAAATAATCTCCCTTCATCCCTCTCTCTCTCTCTCATTGCCGTTGTTGATGTCTTTGTTCTTTGAGAGGGGCATTCATTTGTTTTGAGACAGCATCTTAGTTTATAGCCAAGACTGTCTTCTCAAATCTAGGGTTGTCATCATGGCAATTTTACACTCTTATATATGACATATAAAAATAGACTGGTTTTCTTAAGAGCTAATAAAGGAATCCAAAATGAAACTTGGGTGCGACTCTTTAGGACTTACAGTTGATCAGCTACTCTATAATTTGGTCTTTTCGTTGACCAGACCACATTGCAGTCCAAACATATCCCATGCAGTTGAGAAGAAAGCCAGCAACGGTGTCAACTGGTAGAAGTGGTCTATACTGCTGGGACAACCAAACCTGGTGCCACGTTAAAGTATTTGTGACTGAACATTTGCATTTAACCTACTTAAGACAGCCCTTCCTTCCAGAAAGTGCATGTTCCGTGTGCTTTGATTCATGGCAGCAGCATCTTTGAAGTTTCATGCTAGGAGGGTTTTTCATTTTATAAGAGAATTAACACTAGCATTTTTTGTTCTGTCTCAGTGACTGAAACTTCCAGGGCTTACTTGCTGTGATGGTAGATAAAGTTTACCATATTCCATTCTCTCTTTACATGTCATCCACATTTACTACTGTTACCCTCTTTTATTTTTGAGGTTATAGTATAATTGCATTTCTCTTTTCCCTTTTCTCACTCCAAACCCTCATACATATCCCTCAGTCTCCTTCAAATTCACTGCTTCTTTGTTCACAAACTATTATTGCATACATATATGTATTTGTATATGCATATATATTCCTAAATATAACCTGCTCAGTGGGTTTTTAATCTTCTTAAATTATAAGAATTCTTAATTATGTTTGATAGTTGGTGGTAAATCTAATTAACTCACCAAAGCATAATATATCTGTTTACTCTGCAAAATTAAGAGACATGGAAGAGGCTATGACATTAAAAAGCTAAGGAATGGAGTTTTGAAAGATCTCAAGAAATATTTCATACATACGTGGATTTAATATTTAAATTATATTTAAAATGTGATTACTTGCCCATATTCCTTCACTGCTTCTTCCAAGTTGCCGTATTTTTTAGAGCTATGTTGCCTGGTACTTAAAATTCAAGCTTAGAAGACACATGTCACATCTGAAACAGCAATGCATGTTCAGCCCTTCCCCACCCCCACCTTTTCTATTCTAAAACCTCTCCACAGAGCTAGGAAATAGTCTTCTGTGAGGACAGGTAGTCCTGAGGCTTCTCTGTCACTGGGGGAAGAAATGGTTCCTGTGAGGTGACTGAAGGTGGCCCAGGGAGTTTTGGAAGATCATGCTTTATCTGACTCATGTTAGGAAATGAATTTGAAATGAGTTCTTCAAATCTAAATGTAAATACCTTCTCCGTTCCTGTGTTTTTATGTTTCAAATGAAGATCCAGGCCCTGGAAAATTTTAATGATTGTATAAATGTTTAGAAGGAAGCAAGTTGAGGGGCATGCAGTCACATAAAATGGTCACTGAATAAGAAGAGCCAAGTCATCTTGTTTTCGGGGACGTGGATGCAGCAAGGGACAATCACATTAGACAAATTAAGCGAGGCTCCTAGAGACAGTACTGCATGCTTCCCCTCGTTTGTGTTCCTAGATGAATATGTAATGTCATAATACACAGATAATAGAATCATGTGTGTATATGTGCCATGAAGTAGACCTGCCCAGGAGAGCAACGAGGACTATTTGGGCGGCGGTGGGCCTGGGCAGTGTTCACTCAAGAGTACCCTGCACCCTCGTATGAGAACATCCCGAGAGGACCCAGTATGCTATACAAAGAAAATACACTAGTGAAAGTATAAAATAATTTTTAAAATTTTGGATTATGTCATTATTCATGGAAACATTAGCATTTAACACACATTAAAACATTTATTATGTCCTACTACAGTTCCACGACCTTTCAAAATAAAGGTTATGAGTGAACTCTCAAAGCAGTCTAGTACGCTCCTGAAGGATCATGGGGGTAAACACCTTCCAAGTATTCAATGGCCATTGGATGCTTTTCTCTTCAGAACTGTCCATTCAATTAATTGACCCATTTATTGATTGGAGGGTTTGGTTTGTAGTATTTAGTTTTTGGAGGTCTTTATAGAGAGTAGATATTAATCTCTTGTGGCATGTATAATTGGTTAGCAGATAATGCTTCCCCAGTGTGTAGTGTTTCTTACCTTTATTGATGATTTCCTTTGCTGTCCAGAAGTTTTCTAATTTTCTATAATTCCCTATGTCATCCCTTAGAATCATGTATTTTGCTGTTTGAGTATTACTTGGTAAAGTCTTACCTTTGCTACATCTTGAAGTGTTTCCCTTTCTTTACCTCCTACACTTTCAGAGTTTGAGAACTTCGACCATTTTGAATTTACTTTTGGGCTCTACTTTCACCCTCTGACATGTTTTCCCAGCACCACTTATCAAAATGGCTGTCTCCCCCCCCCCTCGCCCACCATGTATATTTTTGACACCTTGGCCAAAGACTAGGTAGCTATAACTATGTGTTTATTTCTGAGTCATCTATTCTATTCCTGCTGATCTTCACATCTGTTTGTGCTAGTACCAAGCTGTTTTATGAAGTTTTTATCCATCTATGTTTATCAGAAACTTAGTCGTATAGTACTTGATTTCATTGTTCATTCGTCTGGTTTTGGTTTGGGGGTAATGCTGGCTTCATGGGGAGAGTTAGCTGTTGTTCCTGTCCTTCCCTATTTTACAAAAAGGTTTGAGGACCATTGGCATTAGCTCTTCCTTAAAGATTTGGCAGAATTCAATAATGGATCTGCCCATTCCTTATTGGAGACTCTTTCCTACTGCTCCAATCTTTGCTTGTTGAGGTTCTGGTTGAATTGTTTATATCCTCTTGATTTAACTTCTATTGATCATATGTGTTTAGTAATTTATCCATTTCTTTGAGGTTTTTTTGATTTTTTAATAGAATTTCAAATTATACTCTCTGTATTGTTTTAGGCTCTGTTACTCTTTGCCTGTTTTCATCACTCTCTTTTTTGAGTAATGTTGGCTGGGGTGGTCAGACTTCATTCTTCAACTCTGGATGATTTTATGTTTTGTTCTTTTAGTCTCTATTCCACTCATTTCTGCCTTAGTCTTTATTACTTCTTGCCATCTATTACTTCTGGGGTGGACTTGTTTATATAAAACCTTCAGGTACATTTTTAGGTATTTATTCAGTTCTCTTTGTTTTTTAATGTAAGTACTCATAATTATAACTCCTTTAGTGGTTTATAAAAAGTTCTTATTCTAGAAATTTTAAACTTTCTACCTGATTTTGCGGTCATTTAAGAACATAGTGTTCGGTCTCCAAGTCTTTATGTGGTTTCTGTGTTTTCTCTTGCTGTGCACCTCTACTTTTATCCAACTGTGATGTGATAAGTTATAAGAAATTATTTCGATTCTTATATATTTGTCAACTTGCTTTTAGAAATGATTACATGAGCTGATGAGAAGATATATATCTCTTCTCGGTTGAGCGGAATAGTTTGTAGTCATCTATTAAGTCCATTTGAAGTATGGTATAGTATAACTCTTGAGATTTCAGTTCGAATGCTTCTCTGGAGATGAAAATAGAGTATTGCACTTACCTCTATGTTGTAACTGGAGCATCTAACACTTTTTAACTGGGAGCCCCAATCCTTATTTCCTATATATTTAACAGCTGTTTCGTCTTTGTGATGAACTATCCCTTTATGAGTATACAGTGGCCTTTTTAAATCCATCATATTAATTTTTATTTGGGAACCACTTTATCAGATGTCAGAATATTGATGACAGCTTATTTTCAACTTCAGTGTGCTTGCTAAGGTAGCTGATTTCCTTATGACTGACTTTCTGTGTGTGTGTGTGTGTGTGTGTGTGTGTGTGTGTGTGTGTCTGTGCCAGTGAGGTGTGTTTCTTGGAGAGGTCAGGTGAGTCTTGTTTTTAATTCAACTAGCCAGTCTACATATTTTTATTGGTGATTGGAGATTATTTGAATTTAAATTATAATTTAAAAAGTTTGCTAATTTTTGTAAGTTTAAGTTCTTTTGCTAGCTGGTTGAATGACCCTTTATTCTTCCTTTCTACTCTTCTGATGGTAGTGGGTTTCTAGCTCGATGTGTTGCGTGTAATGGGCTCTTTCTTATCTCTCATTTACTCACACATTCCTCTCATAACATTTTTTTTCTTTTCTCCCTGCTCCTGTGATCAAAACTTTCTTTTTTCATACTTTGTTCTTTTAGTGTCTTACTGACTTTACTCTCCAGGTCCTGAATGATTTCCTTGCTTTATTCATCTGCTTGTTTGAGGTCATTAGTCTTTTTTGTCAATTTTGGTATCTTGATCTTGCTTTTTATCGATTTCAGTGCCTTTGAAATCAGCAGGTGAGGTGGTATGGATTTTGAAGGATCTATGTTGCCAATAGCACTTTAGATGAGAAGTCTGCCCTCCCCTGCCATGTGAGCACATAGCTGGAGCTGTGTTCCGCAAGGCTTTCTTCTTGACACTTCCATTTGTACTTTACAACTGCCCTGCTGCTGTTCTTGCAAGTTTCTGATATTCATCTTCTTTCCTTTATTGAATTGGAGTCTTTCTTTCTTGGTACTTCTGTTTCACCAGGTCAGACAGGGGTAGTTTCTAGCCTGTTTTCTTACCCATAAGTCCCCTAGAGCAGTCTGCTCACAGAACACATGTCTTCTTGTGATAGCTCTTCCAGTTCCATTTGATTTTTCCATTGCCTCTAAGACAGAACCCAACCATAACTACATTTGGGAGTTGCTCAGAGTATATGTCGGGGGGGGGCGTTAAGCAGCTTCTGTTTATTACATGTACCTTATATTTAACACACATCAAATACTGTGATTCTAGATGAACAGCTCCATCCTTTGTGTGTGTGTGTTGCTCTTTCTTCACTTCTGTTCCAGATTGTTATGCCTGCCAGAAAATCCCTGTGATCCTTCATGGCGGCACACCATTAAATTTCAGAGACAGCAAGGAACATTACACAGCAAATGAAATTGTTCTTCTGTTCCTGTAAAGTAAAATGACTTGTTTCCATCTTTTTTCTCTAACACCAACCCGTGAGAGTCTCTTGAGGGCAAGAGTGCCCAATCCATAAATAGATATTCAGCAAATGAAGATTAATAATACATGGACAACATATCGCAATTATAACTTTGGAATGTGAGTTTTTGAATCACAGGACAGTGTCTGATTACTGGTTTCCCATAAGCTCTAGTAACACCATATTTTTGCATCTATATAATGTTTTATTTTAAGAAAACTCAAACAACTTAGTTTAATACTACTCTCTTTTTCATTCTCTAAAGTAGCTGGCAATTTCCTGAGTTTTAAATCAAAATTTAAACCATCAAAATAAGCCTTGTTTAGCTATATGTAACTCTCTTTTTGAGAATGGTTTTGTTCAATGTCTCTATTTTTGTTACTAGACTTCTGAGACAAATATAGCATTAAGTAACATAGCATTTACCAAACCTTTTCAGCATTACATATTTGAGGGACTTTTTGTAGTTCATTCACTTTATTATAAATGCAAAATCTTGTCCATATAACAGACAAAATTATACAAACTTTAAACAACCAAATTTCTTTAATATAAAACAAATAAAATATTCAGGAAAACTTAATTTTTTGCTCAATTAATTTGCTTTAAATATTATCAAACACAACCGTTATAGTTTTAATTTGTGGTATGGAAATATATCTTGACTCCTTTGAAGTCATTATATTGACCCTTATATTGGTATAATTAGCCTATACCTGTACAATTAAAAATTGTTCTTTCTCCATCCTTTAGTTTTCATGAGTACTTCTGCCGTGTTAGATCTGGTGCTCATTTTCCTCAGTAGAGGACACACATGCCCTTGCTGTGCAGTTATCTGTAACAGTGTGTGCAGTAGAACTTGAAAATTGCAAAGCGCTGTTCAGATGGAATGGATCAAGTTCACAGATTTTTTTAATTACTGTATCCTCTGAAACATTCACAGTTCTCATGATAGGAGTTATTCCACTGGGGACTGTGGATCTATAACAGCTGGCATCATTCAGAGTCTTCAGACGGCTTATGTAATTTTTAGTGTGATCAGGAAAATCTGTCCTGTTTCACAGTAATTTATAAATCTGGATTGCTATTTAAAAAAGGTAAACAGACTGTCAAGATGAATGAGCTGTGATGCTGTTAATATTTCATATAAGACCCCTTCTCATTAATTTAAAAGCTAGTA
Source organism: Ondatra zibethicus (assembly GCA_004026605.1). Taxonomy (NCBI): domain Eukaryota; kingdom Metazoa; phylum Chordata; class Mammalia; order Rodentia; family Cricetidae; genus Ondatra; species Ondatra zibethicus. The sequence goes on from PVIU01002824.1 coordinate 87,101, forward strand.
AACAAGCATTGATGAATCAAAGAGACATATTTAAGACAGATTTTTATCTCTGAAATATTATGTAAGTATTGATAAATAGCTAGAAACTACAGATTTTTTTTTACTATGAAAATAACCAGCTTGGTCCCACATACTGCTCAAACACCCACTGTCAGATTTAGAATGCCTCAAAGCTGGGCAAAGCCACAGTTCAGGATGCACTATTGGTGTTTAGATTCTTCCAAAAGAAAAGTATTTCATGAGAAAAAGGTCATCTCATTGAATTTGTGTAAACAAGATGAGTCTACTGACATAGGAAAATAAATCGTGCTCGAGACCCAATCTCACAAAGGAGTACAACCTCCCAGAAGCTTGTGAGCCATCCTCATTTGCATAGGTCAATGCCTCATTCTGTACAAAGCTAAATGCATCCTGACGCCCCGTTCTCTGGCAGCTTCCTGATAGAGACCCTTCACGTGTTCCACCACCACTATTGCCACATTATATTCAGTCTCTCCATTCACAGAGAACACTGAACTGACTTCGGGATCATCCCATTGTCTTAGATCTTCTTCTTAATGGCTTTAGTGAGCCAGATGGCTGCTACTGTGTTAGAAATGGGGCATTTCATCTTGGAAGCACTCAGCTTCCAGATGCACTCCAGAATAACAGTGTCTGAGAAAGCTTCCTCCATTGTGATCCTTCAAAGGGCTTGCATGAATTTTTGTAACAATGCTGTTAGTGTCATTAGCTATTTTTTTTTTTAGGTGACTACATCCTTCTGTCTGATTGGCAGTTCCCTTGAATAACTAGCTACTAACAACAAGCATTCTGTTCTTTGTTTGCAGGTACTACAGTGCAACCATCCTGCAGATGTCTGGCGTGGAAGATGACAGGCTTGCAATATGGCTGGCTTCAGTGACAGCTTTCACCAACTTCATTTTCACACTAGTGGGAGTCTGGCTCGTTGAGAAAGTGGGTCGCAGGAAGCTTACCTTCGGCAGTTTGGCAGGTAGGTGTCTGGGTGTAGAATCCTGCTTTAAAATACCTTCTAGTAGTGACAGTGACTCTCCCAAAAGAACACAGTGGCTTCTGAGAATGAATTCTAAGCCAAATAATATCAAACTAGAATGAGATAGAAAACAAATAAATGACAGGTGAGATCTTTCGAGTAGCTCTGGGTACGTGTCTGGAGACACGACTGTGACACTGGAGGACTTGTAAGGGCACAGTTGACTGAGAGCACATTTCTGTCAACAGTTGGAGTGCTGTTTGGAGACGCAGAAGTGGAGCTCACCACAGTTTCCTCTGTTCTTGTTTGAAAAGCTTACCCTTTATGTTCTTACTTTGCAATGCTGAGGTTTTTATTTTGGAATCGTATGTAAGCAAATATTAGAATCTTCATTCATAAAGCAAGGAAAGACTTTTTGAAGCAGGCCTAGAATCTAGGGTATAATCTGATTGGTCAAATGTATTTTATATGATAGCGAAACAAGAAAGCACACAAGTGCCCTTTGTGTTCTGACTTGGCCATTTCACCTGACACTTCTCTGGAAAGGACTCTGCCTCAGGACAAACTAGGACCCACCTTTAACATTGTCTTTACATGGTTTACATAAGGTATTTTCTAATATTTTTCCCAATGCACAAATGCAGTTCTGCTCCTCAGTTGGCTGCATCCCCATAACAACTTTATATCTGGAATCAAATGTGTGCTTTACCCTCCAAACACAAAGATTCTAGAATAGTATTAACTGAATTCTAGTTAAGCAAGATTATATCTAAAATAAAATTTCATCTCACAAAACTGCTTTAGCACTTAACTACAGTTTTCTGTGAGAAAATACATCCCGATTTCCAAACTCAGTTATTGGGAGTTCAAGTCTTCCCTCCTCCCTCGCAGGACACTCCCACTCCTGTTCTTTCCTTGATAGAGAATGCCCTGTGCCCAGGAGTAGGAGTTTAAGTGTTAGCATGGAAGCAAAGGTGAGGTGCTGACCAGGATTTGGGATGATGCCAGGAGGTCCCCAGTGAAGACAGGGGAGGAACAGGAGAAGGTTTTAAAGCAAGCATTTCTAAACCTATTGAAGTAAGTGAGGTGTTTAGCCTAGAGAAAATATGGAAGGAATAGATAACAGATATGTTAGCCTTTTCTCTGTTGTTTGAACTCTACTGCTTCTCAGCTGAGCCTAATAACAATTGTTTAGTAGTTTACACTTTTATACATTGCAGAGCATTACAAAAAATCTTTTAAATGAATAGTAGCATTGAAAATTTTAAAAATCTGTATATTTTCATTAAGATCCATTTGAAGAAGACAAAATTAACTGGGGAAAGGCCATGTGCTCTGCCCAGACCAAAAGTTGGCCAATAAAAAGCCGAGGCCACTTCAGCCCAACTGCTGCCCTCCCCCTTCCCGGGCACATGAGCTCCCAAGGCTCTGCTGTTACTTAATCCTTTAATAAGTTTAGTTGAGTCCTAAATGCCTTGCTGTTATTTCAGTGAAATATTTAGCGCCACACACATTCTTTCCCTAAGCTCCCCACAGTACACGTGCTGTCCCAGGCCATTTTCCAGCCAACACAGAATCTTTTCCTTTCAGTTGCTTTTTTAAAAAATATGTCCTTATAATTCTGTGCCTGGAATGGAAATTATAAGCTAAATGTGTGTGGGTGTGCATGTGTGTGTGTGTGTGTGTGTGTGTGCATGCATGCATATGTATGAGTGTGTGCATTTTCAGTATGCATGCACACACATTCAGATGTGCCCAGGGCCTTGTGCTAGGCCAAGTACTGAACTGCAACCCCGGCACATGGTTTTTTGAGTCAGAGTCTTGCATTTTAGCACAGGCTGGCATGGATTTGTGGTCCTTTTGCCTCTGCCTTCCAAGTACTAGAATGGCAGGCGCACCCTACCATACCTGGAGGAACTTGGTCTATTCAGTGGCAGAAGCGATGATGAATGCTGTTGAAAAGTAAGGAGCAAATGTTCAGCCCCAAGTGTTCACGGGGAGTGTGGATGAATGCGTGTGGTATATCTCTTTGGTCCGCCAGTCCCTGTTTAATAGGCAGTATTTCCCCCTCCTCTAGAAATAATCGGGCCGATCAGTCCGGGACTTTATTTTGCTAGTTCCCACCTTGCCTGATTAAATGCTGCTGGGAGAATTTCTTGCTCTGACAGGAGCATTTGATGTGCATCTCTTTCCTTTTGTGCTCCTGTTGTGGCAGTGACCTGACAATGAGGCTTCTGTTCTTTTCTTTTTTCTTTTGAACTTCTGTAATAGTTTATTTGGGCTTCTAGTTCCAAAGGTCAGAACATAATGGTGAGGGAGGCATGGCATCAGGCTGCTAGGGTGGAAAGAGGCTTATTTTCATGGACTAAATTTTTTTGATTCATCAGCAATTTTGCAGCCTTAATTTTTATTTGGCTTTGGCTGCTTATTGTTTCGGTCTTAGAAAATCATTACCAGTTTTGTTTTGTTTTGTTTTGTTTTCTGGCTAACAACTGTATTGGCTTTGAACTTTCTCTTCTTTGAGTCTTATAATAGGTGTGTGTTAGTGAGTTCTTCTGACCATTGGTATACACAGTAAAGCATTTTTCATTCTGGGAAAAATAAGTAAAGGAGTTTCATTCGGAGCTATGGTGATAAACCAAGTCTGTGTTGAAATAATGTTGTCAATGTTCCCCAGTAAGAAACTTTTATTTATTTAATTTTTTGTAGGTACTACCGTAGCCCTTATTATTCTTGCCTTGGGATTTCTGCTCTCAGCCCAGGTTTCCCCACGGGTCACTTTCAAACCAGTGGCTCCTTCAGGTCAAAACGTCACCTGCACGGGATACAGGTGAGATTTTACTATGTTCTTTCTTCATAATCCAGCTATAATAATTTTTTGCTTTTAACATTTCTAAGACTTAGATGGAATAGGAGACTCCTGGGTTTGCAGCCTTGTGTCTGAAGGGCTTGTGACAGGAGGGATGGTCAGGAATCATCAGTGTGAAAACCATAATCTTCAAATACAGAACATGTAAAATTGAAGAAAAATGAGGTGCTTGACCCAATTGTAGTGTTGAGTGGGCTGACAGATGGACTGAAGAATTCACAGGTGAATTTATGAGAGAATGATTGTACAGCTTTGATAATTAAAAACTTACTATTTGGTTATTTGTAGTATAGCCTTAACATATGCAAGCCAGCATGGAAAGATAACTTTAGATACAGCTATTCCCTTAGGCAACAGTTATAGAATTTCAAAGCACCCACGAGCTATGGTTTTATCTTATTAATTTTTGATGGACTTGAAAATATCTGTGGAATGTCTGTGGAGACAGACCCATGGGATTGCAGTAAAGGTGAATTAAAATGTAGAAAATACCTAACACAGTGCTTACATGTGGAAAGTTCTTAGAGTTACAACGTCTGCTCTAATTAATAAAACCCACAACAGAAGGGAAGACTGGGATGCTGGGACTCAGAGAAGACTAGCTTCGTGGCTTCGGTGTGTGAACTGAGCCCTGTAAAGGGAAGTGAACTAAGCCCATCAACAGCAGCAGCAGATGTGGTGACCATGCAAGTAGTCAGGACCTGAGTAAGAGGAAAAGACCAACCATAGGCCAGCCAGGGCACGGCAAACTAGGATGAGGCTATGGAAAAGCCAGATCACCCAAAATTGCCAGAGCTGTTTGTTCTTCAGCCCAAGAGCGTGAACATGCATGCATGCAGAGATTGTAAGCAGAAGAGTGACTTGCCCAAAATTTCCATTCTATACCAACTCTCTGCTCTCTGACTGTGTGGGTACACTAGTGTCATGCATTCACGTAAGAAGGCCAGCTGTTACAGATGTCTGTGAGTGAGATGATAGTCACCTGGACTATGCTGGTAACATTGAGAGACTTTAAAAGTGAGATGGATTCTCAATAAATTGAAGAGAAAAAAATCAACAGGAATTAAAAATAAGGTAGTAATTAACCAGGAGCTAGAAGAGAAAGGAGTCTTCAGAGAAGTTTGAAGTATCTGTTTGGGGAGCCAGGTAGAAAGTAATGTGGACAAGAAACGAGGTGACGCTGAATGAGGCCGGATGGTAGGTTGTTGTGGGCAGATGGAACTGTGGGAGAATGCTGCGTAGGCATGGAGGGTGCTGCTGTGTGATAGCAGAGGGCTTTAGAGTAGGACGTATCAAGGATGTGTAATCATCAAAGGGATGAATAAGCTGAGATCTGGTTTACAGCTCAGAGCCTTGCGGAGATCTTGACCACCTTTGCGATTTCACCATGGTTCACTCACCAAACGGAGAGTACCTTCCCATCCTCTGTGTTCTATTCCCAGCGTTGAGTTGTGCATACTCACTGTGGACAAGGCATTTATTGGAGCCTAATTTAAACCTGTCTTCATTCAAGGATGCAGCAGTCTTCATACATCATATCCTCTTCCCAGAAAACTCTGGAAGACTGCTTAAAAGGGCCTGTGGTGTTCCCATGTGAGGCCCTTTTATAGTATACTACTTGCAGACATTGCTTTTTCTAGCACATTCAGGCTCTGTCTTCTTGACTTAGACCTGGAAGGCAGTTTGCTAGTGAAGATGACCTAGGGGGTTGGGTTGATTTTGCTAAGGCAATGCTAGCTGGCACGTTACCTCTTTGGTACATTCCTTACTGCACTTGATGCCCTGTGTCAGGCAAACCTCACCAGTAGAGTGGACCTCTAGCTCCTGCACTTTTCTCTTTGCTATTTCTCAGTTGGAACCCTTATCTAGAGTCGTTGCTGGGGGTGTTTACAAGTGCAGGAGAGAGGGGCAGAGTTTGCAGACACTCCCCATTGGGTGTTCAGAGTCTTCTCTGAATGTTAACTTCCTCTCAACCCTCACCCCTTCTCCAACACCATCAAGTCAAGAATGCAAAGATGTTTGTTGTGGTTTCTTCTGTGCAGTGATTTCACTCTGTGTTTTCTTCTGTAAATGAAGTTCTCAGCCATCTAAACTAAGCAATGTGGCTTCACCTGCTCACACCCCCCTGTGAGAGTTATGCTACTTTTGGGAAACAGTGTGTCCTTCATTCCCTATCCCTCACAGAGATCACTTCTATACTTATTACACTATTTTCTTATCCTTTCTAGCTATGTATGATCATCTTAAATCACTGGCATAGCATTATGATACTGTCAGATTCAATCATATTTTTATGCAACACTGAAATGTGCAAAAATTATATCTGTCCCTGTTCCTCATTTTAACACCATGGTAACAATGAATTCATTGTTTCTGGTCATGCTTAGCAACTGGCAGTGAATTAATGACTATACAGAGTTGAAATTCTCTATCTGTGTCTATTATAGTCTTCCCTACTGATTTCCTCTCAAGTCAACCTGGTTTCATTTTTAACCTTGTTAGGAGGAGGCAATTTGCCTTGAGGTTTGTGATCACAAAAATGCCGTAGAATGTGTTTGTGTTGTCTAATAACCACAAGCCCATTTGAGATTAAAATAAGCATAAATGGTATTTGAAAGAGAAAACGAGAGTTGAAACGGAAGCCAGCGCAACTTTATCCTGGAACTTCATCCTGAAATAGTTGCATATATATTTTGTTGTTACCTGCACACCTATTGCTGAATGTGGCACATGAAGAAGAGGATTTTACCAATGATGCAAGGATCTTTTTCCTTTGTGGTGTGTGTGCATGGGGGGTGGGTGAGTGTGTGATACATGTGTGAGAGTGCCAATGATAGGTGCCACAGCTCATGTGTAGAGATTACAGAGCAACTTTTAGGAGTTTTCTCTTTCTTCTATGGGTTCCAGGAATCCAACTGAAGCCTCAGACTTGCATAGCAAACATTTACCTCCCTTGCCCTCTTGCTGGCATGATGGGAGGATTGCTCTCTGCCTGCATAGTAGTTCTTAGAAGAAACTCAATTCTTCATATGGCAAATCATCCTTTAGTTCTCCATGACTGTTCCTTACTTTGGTGACTTGAAATTTGTCAAAACATGCATAGCTGTTTTGCATGAAGATTCTGAACTCAAACACTGCTTGTTTTCTGTAGTCAAAAAGTGACTTTTGGATTCAAGCATTGCGCTGTGGACCTATAATCTGTGTACTTGAGAGATAGAGGTGAAAGAATCGGGAGCCCCAGGTCATTGCTAGTTTCGGCCATGTAATGCTTTCTTATTTTAAAAAAAATGCTTCTTGGGAATATAAAAGAGAGGAATCTGAGAATAAGTGTGCAAAGAGTAAGGTCAGTATATTCCAAGAAGAGGCATCCTTTATGTCTTCTCTACAGGTCACGAAGAGGAGAGTGGAGGTTGGTCATTGTGGTACCCAGTACTCAAGAGACAGAGGCAGGCAGATATCTGAGAATTTGATGTCAGCCTCATCTATGTAGTGAGTTTCAGGCCATCAAAGGCTACATAGTGAGATCCTGTCTCAGGGAAAAAGAAAATGTGGATTCTTCAAGGAACCTGGTCTTGGTGAACAAGTGAAAAAAATTACAAAAATGGGATGGATGGAGTTGTTACAAATATCCCTAGCTTCATAAGCCATGAGAATCCCTGGCATATTAGAGGACTTCAAGGGTGATAGGATGAAAATGACAGAATTTACATATTTAAAATATCACTATAGCTGCAGAGTGGAGTCAATCAGAAAACAACAAAGGGATGAAGGGACATAGGTAGCCTAGGCAACAATAATATAATCTTGGTGGCTGTGGAGACAAACATGAGAGGTATCATGGAAGGTTAATGGCAGGACTGGGCGGTTGATCGGATGATAAGAGAGAATGAACACCCCTCCAAATGACTGTTGGGGTTAGCATCTGGCATCTACAATCTCACTGCAGACTGATATGGTAGTTTGCTTCTCTGTTGCTGTTCTAAGTACCATAACCCAAAGCAGTTTGAGGAACAAAGGGTTTGTTCGGTTTTTACTTCCACATCACAGTCTGCCATTGAGGGGAGTCAGTAAAGGAACTCGGACAGGAATCTGGAGACAGGAACTAGAGATCAGCATGGTTGAACACTACTTACTGGCATGCCACTCAGATCACCCAGACTGATTTTTTTTTAAATATAAATCAGGACCACCAGCCCAGGGTTTGCATTGTACACAATAGACTGCACCCTTGCATATCAATAATTAGTCAAGAAAATGCTTCCACAGGTTTGTCTGAGGTCCAGTATAATAGAGCCATTTTCTCAGTTAAGATTCCCTCATCCCAGATGATGGTAGGTTGAGTCACATTAACAGGAAAACTGGCCAGAACATCCTCTTCTTAGGAACGTTTTCTCCAGGATAAATGGGTTACATTAGCAGCCAAGCACTCACTTGGCATTTTCTGGTACTCACATTCCTACTCAGAATACCATTTATTCCTTTCTAACTTGAAATATATACATAAAAACTTGTCTGAACTTACCCAGTCAGGTCCAAAATAGAGCAAGAAGGTAAAAAGACAAGTAAATGTATGTGTCTCAGATAACCGAATGTCTTCATGACTTTTCTATTGCTGTGAAGAGACACCATGACCAAGGCAACTTAGAGAAGAAAACATTTAATTGGAAGCTGGCTTACAGTTTTGTCGTGGTGGGAAGCAGACAGGCGTGATACTAGAGTAGCAGCTGAGATCTTTCCGTCCTGATCCACAGAGAGCAGCACTGGCTCTGGCATGGACTAAGTAACATTTAGATTCTTGTTCTAAAAGTTTGGTCATTACATGGATATGTAAAACCAATAAAGCTAACTTAGAGTTCTGTTCACAAATAGTGCCCCCATTCTGTTATATGTGAACAAGGGTTGTAAGCTATGCCACTCTGTCTGTGACTGGCCAACACAACATTGTAGGAAATATTACTAAGTAATAAATGATACTAAATGAAAGCCCTGACAACATTTTTTTCTTTTTCCATATACCTTTTTTAAATGGATTTTTATTGAGCTCTATATTTTACTTATTTTATAAGGTTAAACATAATGAAAATTGCCGTCTTAGAAGTCATGTTGACTGAGTGATGAGACAAGCTACCCATCAACAGCCAGATGTCTGATTGTTAAGTTGAAGTATTGCTCGTCATACCCCAGTAGGCTGTCTAGGTCCCCTCCAGCGCCGTCTCTGTCTGACGTGTGGGAAAACGACTGCTGCTTCGATCCAAAGCTTTGTTTTTTAAAACAATTTTTGTGACCCACTTAAGAAGTCTCTTCAGTAAAAGTAGCTTTGACCACAATGCCTTAGACAGGCTTGATGTTTGCATAGATGGATTGGATAGAAAGAGGTAAGTGGTACCAATTAAAGGATAAGTATATATCAATAAATAAATCAAAGATTAATGAAATGTAACATTCTGTGTATAGTTAGGGTTAGTTCTTATTTTTGATTAAAAAAACATTTTTGAGCAGCATTACAGTAGGTCACAGGTACTAAAAAGAAAAAGCCTTACTTTTAGTGGAACAAAATACAAAAAGCACAGTAAAGACTGATGGGTGGGGGGTCAGAGTGTGGCCTGCCTAGTCCCCGCCTCCTGAGGCCACTGCAGCGGACAGCACATGAGAGATCAGCACTGTCCACCGCTTTACAGAGTCATGTTCTCAAATACAGACAATAAATTTACAGGACTTCAAAAGAAACCAGTATGTTAAAATCGGCTTCCAAGTATATGTGCCACGGTGTGCGGGCTCAAACCTGCCTCCTCTGTCCTAGAGCTCCCTGCCACAGAGCCACATGGCCAGCACCGCCCCCTTTTGTTCTTCCTTCCTCATTTGATTTGGAGCTAAATTCTTGCTAAAATGTCTAGGTTAGCCTCAAACCAGCAGTCCTCTTACATAAGCCTCTGGATCACAGGCCTGCACTACTACAGCCAGGTTAAAATCCTTCATAAATAAACTTGCTGTAGAATGACACTCATACCTCATTATTAAATATGAAAAGGCAGAGGTAGCTGCAGGTTCAACATCACAGTTTAGACATCTTAGTAATGTCAATGATATTCAGAGATTTCTATATTTACTGTAATGGGACATGATGATATTAGATTGCTTTTGCTGACAGTTTATTGCCTACATAATTCCTTCATAATTGAAGGAAATGCTTAATTTTAATAAAAGGTTAATAAAATATGATGTTTTTTTCCCATCGACTTTGTGGGTCCCATGTGAAAGATATAGTTCATAAGAGTGAACTCAATCTAATTCTTTCAAGGTGGATAACGGTTTCTCAGACTGACAAGGCAGAGCAGGCCCAAGAGTATGAGGGCAATCTAGGCAAAGGCAGGGGATCCATTCTCTTGAGGAAATTAGACTAAATTAGACTTTGATGTTGCTAGGGAACAAGGTGCCAGTCTGCCGATGAGGCAGAAAGAAACGAAGGGCCTTGGGTACCAAGTTAAGGCTTTGGTGGGGAAGAAGGAAGGCAGTCAACACCACCAGGCAGGAACTAGAATTATCACCTTGGAGCTTTGCAGAGGGATTTCTGCTTGACTTTGGGTGTGTGTGGGAGAAGTGGCACTGCCCCAGAGAGACAAAACAAACCTGAAGTTCATTTATGTTGGTATTATGAGGACAGGGTATCTTTGGAGATAGTCAGGGTAGATTGTTTAAAATGTTAAGTGCAGAGATTTAGGGGGAGATATTTGGCTAGTTCAGTGAGGGTTGCATGTCCTGTTGACTGATCTAGGAAGAGGGGTGAGCCAAATTTCTAAGCATGCTTTAGTTTTTAAATAATATTAGTTTCTGTGAATTAAGTCTTTCTCTTTTGCGGGAATCATTCCAAATTCTGTTTGGATATTTTTGTCAAATTACTCTCACACTTTTCTTAGGAAGAAAATATTAGATTATTTAATTGTATGGAAGGAAGACAAAGGCTGGGAGAGAGTGTATTGTGACTTACTGAGATGACGTAGCTCCTTTGTTCTGCCCACTGCCCTCCTTTAGTCAAACTACTGGCCTTTCTCTGACTGCCTGACTGTCTGTCAAAGCTTTGAGAACCACAGAAAGGTGTTTATGTCAGCCAGCCATGGTGCAGCAGAACGAGTATCTATCTATAAACATGCTTATCAACTCTAGGACTTTATCAAGACTCTCCCTTGAAAATGGAGTGCCAAATGATGAAGCTCATTAAACTAGCAACACCCTAATGATCCAGCTACAGAGTGTGAACTTAATTGAACTAATATTAAAACTCCTTCAGGATATTCAGTAGCAGAGTTCATTTTGTAACAGAGATGAGGTTCTGGGCTCATACATAGATTAATAAGCTGATTAAATCACTTCCAACACTGCTGTCTTAGCAGTGTTGATTTTGAAAAAAAAAAAAAGTGTTCCTGATTCCAGGAGAATTGGCCGTATTGGCCATAAAACAAATTGATACCTTCGAGCTGTCTCAGAATTTGGAACAGCTAACTTTGTTTTCCCAGATTCATGATGTTTTTTGAGACAGGATATTTCTGTGTAGCACAGCTGTTACTGGAACTTGCTGTGTAGACCAGGTTGGCCTCAAACTCACTAAGATCCACCATCGTCTGACAGTTACTTGGATTAAAGGCATGCACCACCACTGCCTGCCTATCTTTTCTCAAGTTTTATGTATTTTGCCTGCATGTATTTACATGTACCATGCATATGTGTGATATTCATGGAGGCCAGAAACCCCAGGAACTGGAATTATGGATGCTTGCAAATGAATGGTGGGAACTGAACCCTAGTCCTCTGCAAGAGCAGCAAATGCTCCTCACCACTGTGCTTTCATTATCCAGCCCCATTTTTTTGCCTTTAATACAAGAAATGCTAATAGTTTGGGGTCCCAAATGCAAAGTCATCATTGGGCTGCCAGTGTCCCTCAGCTATTGCTGTCTTTCTCAAATAACACCCATAGCATTGTTTCTATATCCCTACCTTGGGTCAGCCTTCCTCCAGAAGGCAAGAGTTCTTAATTTTCTAGAAAAAATGTCTGCTTTATACTTGAGACAAGGAATGCAGCAGACACTGTGGAGTTGCTTTTAGCTTAGACATTCTTTCGGAGAAGTAGCAACTGTAGGCAGGATGTTCCTGGCCCTCAGTTGTCACTGGCGAAGTCAGCCATGGCTTCATCATCAGTATCTCCTTTGAGGCCCACCAGCCCTTTATTCTCCTCCACAGTGTGCCAGTGAAGACCTATAAAACATCGAGACCACCAAATCTAAACACAGAGTTTTTCACAGACTTTTGTAATAATTTCATGTTTTCACTGCCCAGAGCTCATGTGGACTTTAGTCAGATTTACGATAGATTATAGTCACAATCTGTGTGGTAATAATAAAATTTAACTAGCTCTTTCCAACATAGTACTAGAGAGCAGTTCCTTTTTATATCTGTGTTCTTAGTGACTTCCCATAAAACACTTGCTTTTTGACCAATGTCTAATGAAGATACTGCTCTTCACCCTAGATGCTTTGTAAAAAACTTACTGGCAAGTGGTCTTACTGAGTAACCACTTTGAGTCCCTTTCCTTACCCAAGTCTATACACTAATGGCCAAAACATGATTCCTCTTATAAGCCAGATTAAGTAACATCTCGCAACATTCTATATTTCTTGTTGAATAGAGAATAAAAGACACATTACAGTATTCTCATTTTCAGGAAAGTTTCAGTTCTAGAAGAGCAAAGGGCTTTGTTCACAATTGCCTGTGGTCTGTATTTTAATGCAAGGGAAAAACTATTGTTCTTTTGGTTTTTTGTTATTGTGTATGGTATGTATGTGCATGTGTGTGGATGTCTGTATGTGTGCGTTTGAGTGTGTATGTGGGAGTCGTATATCCCAGGCCCCTCTAACGACCCTCATGTGTGGCCTTCCAAATGTCAGTGGGATCACAGGCAGCTGCCACCATGCCACTTCTCGTGACTCAGATAAGGATGTTTTTGCCATTTGGAAAAGGTAAGCTTTATTTTTCAAGCTGTGTAGGAGTTATGAGATGGCAGTGACAGGAGCTGCCCTGCTTACAAGCCTTAATGGAGGCACATTGTAGTCAGCTGCCCACATGAATCGACCCTTCGCTCTCCTGGGTCACTGGCAGTATCTCCCTGAACCTGTGGTAGGCAGATATTCATGGTGAGAATTGGCATCTAGCATTGGTGATCACATCATTCCTGTAGTAGAGAAATCATAGTGTCCATTAGTGCCAACTTGAAGGTTGATTAATAAATCTCTAAACCTTTGTAATTCTAAAAGAAGACACTGTTCATTCTCTGTATCATAAAACCATCAGTAGAGGCTGATTCACAATCAGAATTTGATTTTTCCTTTCTTTTGTTTAATTTTCCTTGAGAATATTCTCATTTTTTTATATAGCAAATTCATTAGACTTTTCCTTTTTTTTGAGATAGACTCTTCCATATGAAGGCTGGCATCAAACTCTCTAGAGCCTCTAACCCCAGTGTCCCAAGTACTGGAATTACAAGTGTGTGCCACCATGCCCAGCCCATGCTGATTAGTCATAGACATTAGAACTCAGGCTGCTTCTTAGAAGGATTTTCTACTTTGCTCATTTTGTACTGAAAAAGAAGTTCAATGAGCTTTTAAAGTTGAAACCAATAACTTATTTCTCAAAATGATAGATCTATGAAAATGTATATTGTCTGTATTGATATATGTTGGTCAGTTTTGTGATACGACACATGACCACAGCAAATCTTATAAAAAGCAGCATTTAATTGAGGCTTGCTTATATTTTTAGAGGTTTAGCCCATTATCATCATGGCAGAGAGCATGGAGGCCCACGAACAGAAGGAGCTGAGAGTTCTACATCTAGATCTTCAGGCAGCAGGAAAAGAGAGACACTGGGACTTGCTTCAGCTTTTGCAACCCCAAAGCCCACCGCTAGTGACATACTTGTCCAACAAGGCCACACCTACTCCAAGAAAGTCACACCTCCTAATACCTCTCAAGTAGTGCCACTCCCTAATGACTAATCATTCAAATATATGGGGACCATACTTATTCGAGCAGCACATTCCGACCCCTGACTCCCACAGGCATCCAGTCCAACAACAAAAGTCCCCATAGTCTATCGCAGTTTAAGCACTGTTTAAAAGTCTGAAGTTCAAAGTCTCTTCTGAGACTCAAGGCACTTTCTGCACTGTAACCTCTGTAAAACCAAAATCAAAAAGATCATGTGCTTCCAATATACAATGGCACAGAATATACATTGCCATTTTAAAAGGGAGGGAAGGGAGCATAGTGAAGAAACATTGGACCAAAGCAAGACCAAACAGGAGTAGTGTAAGCTACAAACTCTGCATCTCCGTGTCAACGTCAAAATACCCTTCAAATCTTTAACTCCTTTTAGAGTTGTTGACTGCAACAGACTTCTCCATCTTGGGCTGGTTCTACACACTGTTAGCAGCTCTCCTTGGCAGGTTTCCCATGACTCTGACATCTCTAACATCTTGGTATCTCAAGGGCAATCCAGGCTTCACCTTCACAATATCACAAAATGGCCTCTCTGTTTCTCCATGCAGGAACACCCCCTCCCGACACACCCCCTAGCCTTGACAGCTTTGCTGAGCCTCAGAGAAAAATCCTGCAACCCCTTTCTTGTATTGTTGACTCTAAAGCTAGAACCATGTGGCTGAAGCTACCAAGTTCTGCTGCTTGCTAGCACTGGAACATGGCTCCCTCATTCAGTTACATTTTCACCAGCTTTATGTTGTTGATGGTTTCCTTCACTCCTTAAACTTTTCACAAGTTTTCATCCCATTTTACAAGTTGGAAGCTTAACTGGGTGGGGTCTTGCCCTGATGTTGTTGCTCTCTATTCCATAAACCATCAGGCTTTTCTTTAAACTTTTTATGTCTTTGAGTACTAGACTTGGCTCCATTATTCTTCCTGGTGTTCCTTTTCTCCTTAAACTGTACATTTCCTAATTTTCCTTGCTCAGCTTGCTCCATTTCATTATAGACCTGCCTAAGAGTGACTACTAAAAGCCACACAACAGTCAATACTAGGCTGTCTTGAAATCTCCTCTGCCAATGCCATTAATTTAAATTTCTTCAGTTTAGCCTCAGGCAGATTTTTTTTTTTTTTTGGACAATGGTAAAAGACAGCCACATTCTCTGCCAAAATTTTCCAAGAACAGTCTCTGGGACTCTTCCTAGTATTCTCTGAAACCTCTTGAGCCAAACCATCATAATCTTCCACACTCCTACATGAATGGCCCATTAAGCCTTGCTTAAAGAATTCCACTGGTTTTCTAATCCAAAATCCCAAAGTTCACATTCTGCCAACAAGCAGCATGGTCACAGCAATATCCCTCTCCTGGTACCAACTTGGTACTTAATCAGTGTTCTATTACTATGAAGAAATACCATGACCACAGCAAATCTTAAATCTTATAAAAGAATGCATTTAATTGAGGGTGGCTTACAGTTTCAGCGGTTTAGTTCATTATCATCATAGCAGGGAGCAGGGAGGCGCACAGGTGGAAGTACCTAAGAGCTCTGTATCTAAATCCTCAGGCAGCAGGAAAGAGAGAGACATTGGGACTGCTTAGACTTTGAAATCCCAAAGCCCAATCCCAGTAATGCAGTTCCTCCATCAAGGCCACACCCTCTCATGTAGTGGCTTTCCTGAATGACCAAGCATTTAAATATATGATTCTAAGAGTAATTCCTATTCATCTACCACAGCATGCATGAAGTGTTAATCAGCATCATTAATTGTAATTTTTTTCCTTTGACATTACATTAGAATGTTTGCCTTGCTATGCTTTACTATAATCAAGTTCAAGAATCTAAGCATTATGAATTAATATTCTTTTTCATTATATTTGGAATTCTAGTAGGAACCAAAGTGGGCCTCCAGTCATGTAAACAGACATTGTCATGGCTCAGGTCAGCCACAGGTGGAGCCTAAGTGGTCTCTGCATTCTACTTTTTTAAAGCTTTCTTCTTTATTTATTCTTTGTGTCTTTTCTATCATGCATCTCTATCCCATTCATTTCCCTACCCCTTCATATCTACCCTCTGCCCTTGCAACCCCCCTAGCCAATAAAATAAAATGAAATTTAAGAGGAAGAGAGAAAAGTTAATCTCATCACGGAAGCTGTAGTGTGACACGGTGAGGCACACAGTAAACCCTTTTATCCTTGTAGTCTACTTTTTAAAAGCCACTTTCATTACTCTCCAGCAGTCGCGTTATTTTGCTTATTTTAAGAAAACGCAATGCCCCGCTCTAAGAAGAAAGTGCAGATAAAGGTATGTCTATAAATAGAAGGAGTGCTTGATTGACATAGCTAAACATAAACACTCAAGTGGCAATGTATATCACATGCATGCCTGCAGGTACACAAATGTGAAGATATTCATAGGAAGGTTTTTTCAGTCATGATAATTTGGAATTAATATCTTATTTGCACCCAATGTGGTAATCATCATATAGAGATACAATTCCATCAATATACAATATGCTATCTTTAATGCAAAAATCAGGAGCTGCCCTTTGCTGGTGCAGAGAATCCTCCATGGAAAGGGCAGAGAAGAAATGCAGAAGGATGATTTAAGGAACTAAAATGGCAAACAAAACCAAGAAAGTCAATCACTCTTTGTGGCTTGGGGATGACTTGGGAGGGTGAGTTTTGCCATGAGTGTGTTTGTGGTTACCCCATAGAGAGCTTATTTCAGAGAGAGACTTCCCTAAGAACGTTTCTTCACTCTAGCCTTCCGCTGGCTTTTGAGAGGGGCTGTGCAGAGGAGAACCCCAAGATGCAGGGGCTGTGCTCACTCAGCAGGCTCAGGCTCAGCAAGGCTTGGGTCCACATTCTTATAGGATGTTCACGTGAGGCTGAGTGTTGTGAAGGAAATGAGCTGAAGGGAAACCAGACTGAAAAGAGTTACACGTACTCGCCAACAGGTGCAACACTAGACTTGCTTTAAGAGGCCATAACCGGCCTCCCCTGCCCATCAGAACAGCGTCAGCACTTCTTCCTACGGATAGGGACACCAAAGGACTCAGGAGCCTGGCTCCACGTGTCTAATGAAGGCTCTCTGATATCACATCACTTTAAGAAAAAAATCAGTTTCAAAGTGATAGTCCAGACAGGAAAAGACTGAGGAAAGATTCCAGAGCCTGGCAGGTTCCTGATCCCCAGGTTCCCTGCAGTGGCCCGGGAAGAAGCAGGTTGCCCGACAAGAGGAGGTGGGCGAAGCCAACCAGAGCAATGAGTTTGGTGTTTACACTAGAGGCGGGGAAAACTGTGATCAGTTTTGATTAGAACAGGAGCCTGGTCAGGTGACCGAAAGGGCAGGGTGAAACTGGTCGTGTAAAGGTGGCATTTCCGGGCACAGTGTTGGGAAAGTGCTGGACAGTGTGAGGACAGGAAAGAGCCGCACAGAGCAATGCACAACGGGAAACAGGGAAACCGTGTTGAGGAACACAGACATTGAGAGCATTTTATGAAACTCAGTATTTTTTAGGAGTTTTAGGAAATTGCATAGCGGGCTGAAAAAGTAAGATTAGGAGAGAAACATGCTCCCGGTTAACGGTGAGCGATGCCTGCTATCTCCTGAGGGCTGTTTAACGGAGTGGGATGTTTTATTCCACATAAACTTTTGAGGATGCCGGCCATATGCTGAAGGCAGCTTAGTAGATGGGGTGTTTTACTTCATGAAGTTAGTATTGTGACCCTAGCTTTTACAAATAATTTCTGAATATATAATTGTCTGTGTTCTTTTTGTTTTTTCTTCTAATGAGTTCCGTCTTCCGCGGCTGGAATGGAGGAAGTCCCCTGGCAGCCATGCTGTGGCAGGGAAGAAAGACTGGTGTTCTTGAGTTCATGCCTGACCCTGCAGAGGGCTCACAGGAGGTTCAGGGCCCCTGCTTGTTCTTATAAACAATATCCCAAGTCATCTGCTCCGGGCAGCTGGGATTTGAGGAATGAGGTCATAAAGTAGGGGAGATTTGGAGGAGTGACAAAGGGGGGCAGTGATTGTCATGTGGACCTAAGGTCATGGTTAGGGCTGAGGGAGCTTGTTTTACCTACCCATGCAAGGGACCCTAATGCCTGCATCCCAGCAGCCAGTTTTCTGAGCTGAGGTCTTGCTAAAGGTAACTTTAAGACCAGGCATGGCTCTTGCTGCCTCTCGTTGCTTTAATGAGACACACTTAAGAAACTGGACCATTTCCTACAGAGTCAAATTTATTGACTTCTGAGTAGAAATTAGAATGCTCTAAATTAGCCCCTGTTGGTGTTTTAAAGATTTTTTTCCTGAGGCCACACTGAGCTACACTTGGCCTGTGTTGGGTTACTGAATAACAACAGGCCGCCTTTCTTCTCCCCTGGATGCTAGACATGAAGCTGGGGCCTTTATTTATCTCTTCTTTAGCTAGAAACATTTGAATTTCTTAGAACCAGGTTTAGCCTAAACATATGAATCTCTATTTTCTCCCCACCCCGTTTCTGAAAAGAAACCTCAGAGATTTTGAAGGTAAATCTCCTCCCTTTTACTAGCAAGAAAGGCACATTTCTTTCTCAGAATTATAGTTTTCTAACTGGCTTCTCTGAGCTCTGCCCTCAGTCCCCCGCACTCCCCACAGCTGACAGGGTCTCAGTCTGCATTCAATCCCCCTGTACTTCCCACAGTTGAGCACATTCTCAGGGGTTACACAATCTCCCCACCTCCCCACCAAGACTGCAAGCTTCCATCACATTTAAAAAGCATAATGTTTCTCAAGAAAGTGATATTACCTTTTAGTATGATATTTGAAGGCTATAATCTAAGACAATGCCGTGTGTGTGTGTGTGTGTGTGTGTGTGTGTGTGTGTGTTTGTGTGTGTGTGTGTGTGTTTCTGCTGTGTAGGCTTGGAGGAAATTAGCCTTGTAGTTTATTTCTTACTGAAGATGAATTATAAGGATTATTAACCTCCTCCTCCTCCATATTCACTGTTGATCGCCTGTTCATAAGAGCTGTGGCTTTTGGCAATTTAAATACAAGCTGTAGCTTGTTCTTTGATGGTTAATTCTGTTTTATTTCATGACTGAACCAGGCATTTACCTTCAGCCACCCAACCCTCAGTATTATTTTTCAGATATTAGACATAAAGGAAAGCGTAGCCAGGCTACAATCCACAACCCCTGAGAAACTAGGTAACAAGGAGGACCCTAAGAGACACTTGCATGGATCCCCTGGGAAGGGGAGATCGATAAAATCTGAGCAAATTGGGAGAGGGTGAAGGAGGAGAGAACATGAGGAAAAGGGATGGTTGAGTTGGGGAAGGGACAGAGAGGGAGAGCAAGGAAAGAGATATCTTGATAGAGGGAGCCATTATGGGGTTAGGGAGAAATCTGGTGCTCAGGAAATTCCAAGGAATCCACAAGGATGACCCCAGCTAAGATTCTTAGCAATAGTGGGGAGGGTGCCTGAACTGGCCTTCCTTCCCCTGTCATCAGATCGATGACCCCAATTGTCATCATAGAACCTTCATCCAGTAACTGATGCAAACAGATGCAGAGATCCATAGCTAAGCACTGGGCTGAGCTGCTAGAGTCTAGTCAAAGAGAGGGAGGAAAGATTATATGAGCAAAGGGGTCAAGGCCATGATGGGGAAACCCATAGAAACAGCTGATCTGAGCTAGTGGGAGCTCACTAACTCTGGAATGATAACTGGGAAACCTACATAGGACTGAACGAGGCCCTCTGAATGTGAGTAATGCTTCTGAGGTTTGGGCAGTCTGTGGGGCCACTAGCAGTGGGACCAGGATTTATCCCTAGTTCATAAACTGGCTTTTTGGAGCCCATTCCCTATGAAGGGATACTTCGTTCACTGTAGATACAAGGAGGAAGGGCTTGTTCCTGCCTCAAGTGATGTGACAGACTTTATTGACTCCCCGTAGGAGACCTTACCCTTTCTGAGGGGTAGATGGGGGTAGGGTGGGGACAAGGTGGGGAAACGGGAGGAGGGGAGGGAGGGCGAACTGTGGTTTGTATATAAAAGTGGAAAAAAAGTTAAATAAAAAAATCCACCATAGTGTGCTGAGTTAGAAAGCTGCTGAGCACCCTGGGAAGGCAGCCTGTGTTGAGCTAGATGCTGCTCTGCAAGTACAGCAGCTAGAAGGAGGATCTTGCCACTTGAGACCCCACAGCTGTAAACAGATTGACAAAGGCATGATACACAGAAGTATGTCAGAGCATACCAAAGGACTGGCTCCAAAATGCTTTAGACCAATAGGAAGGAACCCTCATTCCTTGCCTTCAGCAATTCTCTTACAAAGTGAAGTCCTTTTATAAATGCCTTGTTAATTATCTTTCTTTTGAAGATATAAAATTTCTTGGGCTAGTGAGATGGCACAGTGGGTAAAAGTCCTTGCTGTACAAAGCTGACAGCTTGTGTTCAATCCCCAGATCCCATGCAGAAGGAGAAAACTGGCCCCCAAAAGTTGCCCTCTAGCTCCCCACAAACCCTTTCATTCCCACGTGCACATGATTACCCACATAATAAACGTAGTATTTTTATTAAATAACGAACAAAGAAATTGTAAAATTTTCAGTGTTAGGCCGCAACTAGAGTTTTTGCAATCTGAGCAGACACTTACATGAAACAGTTTGGTGAGTTCCTGTAATCGAGGGCCCAGGGCAGCCACCGAACTGGACCATAGAAAGAAAGGTTTGTTTGTGGAAATTCAAATTGCCAAGGCTATCTCTCAGGGCATGGTGTAGTGGGGGCGGGGGGGGGATGAGGAGGGGAAGGTGGGGTGGAAGAGCCTGGAAGCTAGAGTATAGGGAGGGGGTTTGCAGGTGAGAGCAGCCTGGGAACTAGGTGAGGACTTCGGTGTGTTACAAGTTAGTAGATACCTTATTACCAGACCTGGTTGACTCTAGGAGTCAGACAAAGGAAATAATGGATTTTTTTTTCTGGCAAGCCGATACCCACTTTACCCATTTCACAGCAATGCTGAGTATAAACTTTTGTTTATCTGTTAGCAGTCCTAGTCGGAGTCCAGCCTGAGCTCAGCCCACACTGTCATTGATGACATTGCCGGCAGCACTACCATTTGGGTGTGGTACTGGGCTCCCACATTTTAAGAAGTGGAGAATTTAGAGTTCAATTATGCATCTGTCTCAGTTATGTTATGAGTGGGTCCTTTCAGGTCACGTGCTCTTGGTGTATAACACTTAAAGTCTAGAATTTGGAACTTCTTCTTGGTCACATTTTTTTAAGGGCCAAGTAGGTTTCACACATAAAAAGCAACCTGTGCTTGGCAAATTCCTACAGGCATTGATCTTGTGTTTCAGTAATGGATTTTCTGTGTAGGATACCTTACATGAAGAATGGCCCCTTTCTAGCTATGCTTTTCATTAATGACATTTGTTAAAGTCACAGTCATGAGATATGTTCTTGGTAAAGGTCATTTACCCGATTTTTAAGGTATATAATGTTTATTGTTAATTCTAGAATGTCAAATGGATGTTAGGCATGTTGTGGTATTTAGAATAATTTTCCATAAATGATGTATGTGATTGGAAAGCAACGAAATCCCAGTTAAGGATGACAGTGTGCTAGGGAACTCTGTCACCTCTAGAGGCCTGAAAGCTCTGTGTCAAGGCAGGGACTGGCAATATCCATTTTTGATATTTGCCTTCCTGTCATTGAGAGAGCCTGGGGCATCCACATGGAGTATCAGAAATGAAACTGTCCACACTTTTTTTTTTAAATACAGGTGACAGTTGAGCCTCCACATAAACTATGGGCTGTGTTCTGAGGGAAGAGTATAGCCATTGCAGCTGTGTTAGTCACGGTGATGGCCAGAGAGTTCTCCTCCCCTCTGGACCAGATGCAAGGCTCTGGTCCTCAGACACTGGGAGCTCCTTCTCTCCAGAGCCTGGAGGGAAAACAAGTGAGGACAGGCCTGGCTTTGCTCCTGTCAGAGCTAAAAGCTGATGAGGTTCACACAGTAACCTCCAGTTTTCCCTGTGACATAAGACGGCAGGGAGAAAAGCCAGTATCCTTTTCTTCCCTGTCTCAAAGGTAAACACCAGCAAAAGCCAGACCTTCAGTGAGTTCTTACAGATCTCCTCCATGTTGTGCCTCTGAGAGAAGACTCATTCCAAATGAGGGAAGAGTTGGCGGCAGGACACTACATGAAAATAAACCTAACTTTCAAACAATGTAGATGTCTTACCATTTTAGTTAAATGAGTCAAAGGGCCCTTTTGACTTAGAGCATTGAGAAATAGCATCCTTCATGCCTTCAGAGTCTTTTGTCTCTCAGACATCTTTTTCTGGCGGCCTCCTTCTCCTCCAATACTCCATAGCATGATTACTTGTGCAGAGTGAGAATTATGTATTTTGTGCCAATTGGTCTTTGAACAACAAAGTCACCCATTCTCTTTAATATCCTTTTTCTTCACCTGGTAAATTTCTCTTATGACTTGCTTCAGATATTATCTCTGAACTTATTTCCAGCTCTTGGAACCTCCTCTGCCTTCTAGGTAGGAAGCCAGACCATTCCTCTCTTTATGACTGTTGTCGTGTTCTGTTTCTCACCCTCACCTTTGATCTGCCACAAATCAGAGTCTTGATTTATTCATCTGTAATATGGCCAGGGCTGCACGTGCCTAGAGTGTACATGAAGGACTGTAAAGCTATAGGTCACAGGACAGAGTGCCCACAAGAAAACTCATTCCGCACCCATGCTGTAGGTTAAGCTTGGGAGACTCTGCCCACTTCAGACTTCTCTGCTGTTCAATAATACTGGTAAATGAGTAGTGGCTAATCAAATGCCCCTCTGGGTAAATAGATGTAATTTGCTCAGATTAGCCTTTCCTCCTATACTCATAAGTTTGCAGGTATAATTAGTGTGTAGTTGGAACTCAATATGTTAGTGTTAAGTGTACAAATCTCCACCAAGATGTTCACAATGGCTGGGTTTGGGGTATTTGTAATTCTGCTAAAGATTTACTTCAAAAATGGCCTCTCATTGTTTTAAATATGTGTGTGTGTGTATGCATATGTATACATATATGTGGGAGAAGACATTTCCAGTTTTGAATATAGATGGAGCATGAAGGAGAGAGACACTTATAAGAAATAAATGTCTTATTGTAACTTAAGACTAATCGAGGCTGGATTCAGATAGACCAGTCTGTAACAGCTATCAGTGGTTGGAGAAAGCAATCTTTTTACTGCAGGTCTACCAGGCTTGTTCTGTGACACCCCCCCTTCCCACATAGTAGCTTACAAATTTGCTCTAATCACATGGAGAGATGAGAGTTACCATCCAGCGATCCCCTGCATCTGGTCATACCATTTGGCTTGGCCAAAGCGAGTAAAATAGTATGAGCTACGGGGGCAGCATCTGGAGTTGGTATGTCACGAGCACCAGCTGACCAGGTCAGCATGACTTTCACTGTTTTCTTTCATTTTTCAGTTACTGTAATGAGTGTATGCTGGATCCAGACTGCGGTTTCTGCTATAAGATGAACAGTTCAGCTGTCATCGAGTCCTCCTGTGTTCCAGTTAATAAAGCTTCTACAAATGAGGCAGCCTGGGGCAGGTATGTCACGCACTGCTTACCGTGAGAATGTCATTCAGTTTCAAAATGAGGATATTTCATGATCTTATACTCATTGTACAAGAAATGGACTTTGCTGTGATATTTTCATGATCGTTTGGTTGCATTGACTCCTACTTCATTCTCCTGCCCTCCTTTTCCCTCCTGCCAGCCACCCCCTCCCCTTTCCCTAACAGTATCTTCTAGTTTCATGTCTTCTTTTTTTAAAAAAAATCAAGATTTCAGGCCTGAAGATGACTCATCAGGTAAAGGTGTTTGCTACTAAGCCTCCCAGCCTACCTGAGCCAATCCCCAGGACCCACCATACAGAGGTGCGTACACACACATACACACACACACACACACACACACACACACACACACACACACACACACACACACTTGTTAAAAAAGTTAAAAATCCAGATTCAGTATACAAGAGAAGGCGTTATCCCCAGTGAACCTAGCTTCCAGCCTGCAGAATGTCCGCTGTGCAGCGGGGCTGTTCCATGTGCTCCTTGGAAAAGGCTTTACAGCACACACTAGGGATCCAAAACTACTGTATGTTTCAAAATGCAGAAGGAAGTTATCAGGTCCCACATGCTTGTCAAATACTCTGCTATTAAACAGCTACCCCCAACCCAGCCACCAGGCTGGGGATCTTTAGTTGAAACCGGTTTTCTAGCATTCACAGGGCAGTTCTCCCACTCCACACTGTAATTTCCAAACTGCAATCTTCTGAACCCAAATGAAAAATGCTGTAAAATCAAAATAAATCAATATCACTTTAAATTATTCCATGAAGCCATTTTCCCCTGGGGTTTTTGTGACTCCGGGAAATTAACCAAATCGGAAAAACGGTTGCTAACCATCAGTGTGTGGCCTGTATGAAAGTTCTCAGTATTTCTGTTTTGGACAGAGCACATTGGTTTATCATGAACACATAAATCATACTTATATACAATGAGTATTTTTCACATTTAAGAGCTAATAGATCTAATATCCAGGAACTCAAAATATGGAAATGTATATGACTTTAACCTCTTTTTTTCATTTTAAATCCTCTTTAAAAATAGTCCCTCCCCTCCTCACTACCCCAACTTTGACAAAGACAAAGAAACCTGCAAGCCATAGCTTCCGTCTTCTGGAGGTACAGTCCAGCAGGCTAGAATTGGTTTTTAGGCTCCTGCCATTACTTATTTTACTAGGTAATTGCTCAAAAAAGTAGAGGTAAACTTTATGTTAGTTATGTAAAACTCCAGAGGACCTGTGAAATGCACTAATTACAAAAAAATAAGTGGTAAACACAATCACCCTTTAAACAAACACTTTAAAAGAATGTCTTCCAAAGCACAGCAGTGTGTTAGTTCCTTTTTTGCCGCAGGCCATGTTGCTCTGACACCAGCTTCTGTGTTTGCTTCCAGTCCCTTGCTGTGACAGAGCATCACGCCCAAAGGCAGCGCTGAGGAAGAAAGAGTTTATTCTGGTTGATGGCTCAAGGAGGATACAAGGGCTGGATGGTGAGGGGGACAGAGCAGCAGGAAACTGAGAAGCCACACTTTAAATCATTCAGAGGAAGCAGAGCAAAGGTTGTCAGCTTGCGAGGCCACCCTTCAAGTTCCATAATGCCCCCAAACTACCTGGAAACCAAGCTTTGAAATACCTGAGCCTCTGGGAGACACTGCTCCTTCAAAGCACTGTACTACTCTGTTGTTTTCGTGAGTCCAGTTAGTTGATTTTATATTGTAGGTATATTCACTTAGAGTTTTAACTCATAGGATTTGTACTCACCATTGGAGAAAAAAATAAGACTGAAAATTAGTTGTATGAAATTATAAACATATTATACAATCCATATAACTATAATAAATGTATGTGAACAGGGGACATGGCTCAACTAATGAAATACTTGGTGCATAAACATGATAACTGGACTTCAGATCCCCAGAACTAACGTAAACACTGGGTGGGCTGGGGCACCAGCCTGGAACCCCAAGTGCATGCAAGTCCTAGGGGATCCCTAGGGCAAGCCACATTGGCAGACTAATTGAACTGGCCTCAAAGCTCAACACTAGGCCTTGCCTCCGTCTATAGGTAGAAACTGATCTAGAAATACACCCAATATCAATCAGCCTTTAATATCCATGTGAATGTGTACGTGTGCAACCTTGTACACGTGTGCCCACGTACACAAGCATACATACACATATGCATAGAGACCTCTGTACATATATATGAAAAATTAATTTAGAAATCTAAGTAGTGTATTGTCCCATGTTTTATGGCACTAACTTGTAAGCTGCAGACAGCTCAACTTAAAAGAAATACAGGGTATGTTTTTATACTAAGAGTTGTACGCATATATATATATATATATATATATATATATATATATATATATATATCACATACGTAAATGTCTACATGTTGCATGTATGTCATAACCCAGCAAATTTTGAATACAAAAAAAACTTAAGAAACTAAAACTGTATGTAACTAAATGTATAAAACATGCTACAAAACCCTACTATTTGTGATCTGTTTGAAAGATAAGCTACTAAATGGAGTAACAATAAAATCAAGCTAAGAAAGACAGGAGAGGGAAAATTTACAAAATTATGGTTTTGAAAAATCACAGAAAACAGGAAAATTGGACATCTATATAAGTCTAGTCAATTAGATTAAAGACAAATGTATTTGCATTCAATTTTTAAGAGATACATTCTATGTACCATTTACCAGCACTCCAGAGGCAGCGGCAGGCAGATCTCTGTGTGTTGAATGCCAGTCTGGTCGACAGAACAAGTTCCAGGACAGGCTCCAAAGCTATAGAGAAACTTGCCTCAAAACAAATAAACAAACAAAACACACACACACACAAGTTTGGAACTTCAATAGAAAAAAATTCCGTGCTAAGATGAAAGTAGCAGAAATTAGAGAATTTGGGAGTCTTACAAGTTTAATATAAGAATTAAATAGTGAACCTAACAAGTTCATTTATTTCAAGCCAACAAGGAATGCCTACAAAAATGTGCTGTGATTAATAAAAAAAGAATAAATTTAACAAGTATATTAATATACACATTCAAATATACTCTAAGTAAATCCAGATACTAGCATGCAGACATGTTTTATTACCAAGGTACAACAAAAATTCACAAAAACATCAGAGAGATATTTATCACCTTTTCTAATTTAGTTGAGAAACTAAAATATAAAAAGAGTTCAAATTAAGAACAGATCATATATGCTGAAGAGATGGCTCAGAAGTTAAGAACACTTGCTGCTCTTGCAAGGGATCAAAGTTCAGAATCCAATCCTGGCAGTTCACAGATGTCTGTAACTCCAGCTCCAGAGAACTGACAAGCTCTCCTGGCCTCTGTAGGCACCTGCACACACGTGGTACACACATATGCATGCTAATAAAAATATAAATCTTAAAAACAAAACAAATGATGGAAAACAAGAAGTCAAGTTGTACAGCTAACTAGACTCAGCAAAGGCAGAACCAGCGGATACAGTAGGCCCTCCTGTGGAGAGGAAAAGATGGATGTTCACAAACAGAAGCAAGGGGAGCAATGTGAAGCACAGGAAGGTGCATAAGTCAAGAACTGTCAATCTCCAGAGAGGTCTGGACACATGGAGAAAATTCTAGGAGTACAGTCCTGGCTAGGATGAGAGACAAGACATAAGCAATATTTAGAATGAAAACACACACAACAGACAGCAGGCATTTTGACACTCAAAGGAGTTCAGTCAAAGGTCCATAAATAAAGTTTTCTAGAAAAAGTAGAACTCTCTAGAACCAACTCATGATATCTGTGAAGTGTAATTTCTTTTTGACAGGTGAGATTTCCAAATCGAAAAGTAAGTCCACCTCTTTTGGAACAGCTGCAACTAAGCAGTGGAAATATACTGTAAGAATATGATTGATGTCTTTAAATGATTCGAGGGCCTCTGGTCCTCTTTGAGTCCTGCCCCTCATCTGTAGGCTGGGAGCAGCAGCTGTATTGAGCAGTGTGCTTCTTTAGAAGGTATCTAAGCAATAGAAGGGGCATGTATTCTTTCATGTTCATCTTTTCTCCTTTTATTTATTATATACTCACAAGCATATCATAGCCATCTCCTCCTTGTTTCATTGACTTCTAAAAACTAATAACTAAATGGATATTTAATTCCTGTGATTAAAATCTTTGCATTAGGCTGAAGGCATAGTTGAATGACTGGGCATGATTAAGCCCCCTTGTTTTATTTATTTATTTTTTAATGACCTTTTCTCATTTTATATACCTTTCCCAGTTCCCACTCCGTACCCTCCTCCCATTCTCCCTACCCCACCCCCATCCACTCTTCAGAGAATGTAAGGCTTCCAATGGCGGGTAAACAAAGTCCGATATATCACTTTGAGGCAGGACCAAGGCCTTCCCCATAAGGGGCATATTTGAAGACAGTTATAGCAATGCAGAAATGTCCTGTACAGGTGTGTGTGTGTGTGTGTGTGTGTGTGTGTGTGTGTGTGTGTGTGTGTGTGTGATATGTCAGGAACACTGTATAGATTAGAATAAGCATCATTATCTAAACTGACAAACGCATCAGAATAGTTCTCATTTATTCCTGTGTGTCTCTTCATCCTCCTCCACACCTCCCAGTTCTCTATCTACACAAAACCATAAATAATCCATTCTGGAATTTTCAATGCTAACTAAAAATACCATTAGTGAGGGGCACTTTCTTAGCGTGCTGGTTGAGTGTGTGTTTCCTATAACACAGCACTTTAGCTCTGTAATTAGAAACACTAAAATAGCTGGATATTGTCCCTCCTTGGCAGTTCGTTGTTCCCAGCATTCATTCAGCTGAGATATTTTTCTCACAGCCAAGCTCTGATACAGCATGCAGCCTGTTGGCTCTGTATTCCATCACTTGCCTGAACAAAATGTACTCAGCCTCTCACCAATGCACCGATGTCCTTAATGAACTTTTCCTTCCTCTGCCTTCTGCCTGGGGTTGACAATTTCTTCTTCCACCTCTGTCTAAATTGCTTGTTTGTTTGTTTTTGTTATTGTTTTTCGAGACAGGGTTTCACTGTAGCTATCGCGCCTGTCCTGGAGCTAGCTCTTGTAGACCACACTGGCCTCAAACTCACAGAGATTTGCCTGCCTTTGCCTCCCAAGTGCTAGGATTAAAGGTGTGAGCCACCACGCCTAAAATTTAGCCTCTGCCTGAATTTTAATAATCGTTTTTGCTCAAATAAAATGTCAGTCAGTTTTTGCTTCCATTCTGTCTGTATAGCCTACTAACCAAGGCAAATAGCAACGACTAACTTAGTAGTAGTATAACTACAAGGAAATTGTTATGGCCACAGGTTAGTGATAGTTATGAAAGATATTCAAGCATTATATAGGGCCCACACTACTTGACACCACTTAACAGTGTGATGCAACCCAGTCCAGGGGTCTCCCAGGGGAAAAAAAGACTGTCACCACACAGATGTAACTCCCACAGACCTTAGAGCGAAGCTCACCTCACAAGAACATTACAGCCTCCCTCTGTGAAAGAGAGCACAGCCTCTCTGACAGCTAGCCCAGAGTGAATGCAAGCCTAGCAAGAGGGGAACATCCTCCAAACTGAGAGCTCAGTATCCAGACAGAGACAGGCCTCCACAAGCCTCATCTAGCCCTGGGACAACTTGGCTGCTGACTGCATGATCCCCTGGGTGTGGCCTGTACTTGGATGGATATGGATGTGCTGTCTTCTGGCCTAGACTCCATGTTCCGGTGCTGTGTCCTGTCCTAATCAAAATGCTTGATTACAATAATTATAAACCTGAGAAGATTTGCAATGAATCAGAGGTTCAAAGGAGAATGTGCAGCGTGCTAATTATTTCATCTCAATGATCCTCTTGTAAATGATTCCAAAAGCAGAAAAATGTAAAAGAAAACATGCAAATCATACAGTTTTGATTAACACATTGTGTTTACTTGGGACTAAAAAACACTAAAGGATGTTCTAATAAAATTTTACTACACACTCCAGATTGCATAAAACCAAACTACAAGAAAAATACTTAGGCAGCTGACAGAAGGCATTCTACAATTTCCTCAGTACATCCTCTGGCATGCCAAGCAGTCTGTGTGTCTGCAGTGGTGGTAGAAAACCATGTACAGTTCAGAACCTGTTGAGCTGAAAAGCAAAATGTTTTCCTTTCATGACCTTTTTATAAAATATTTTTAAAAGATGCATCAGGTATTAATTTAGAAAAAGAAACCTGTCATTAATGAAATATAGTATCTAAAGATATGTATGTATGATATTAATATATTTTTATTATTCATATATGTGATAGAAAAACCCCTAACTATATTCCTAATAGCAACATGATTTATAATTAAATATTTTTAGCTTATACTTTACAGAGGAGTGAAGTGTCTGATATGTAATATTTTGATCCACTTAAAGTTATACTGCTTGGACATAAGTCATCATGCCAGATTATTTTTTAGATCAATAGTACTTAATGTTCTCATCTATATATAATTTCAGAAATCATATATCTTGGGTTATTATTTTTCAAGTATAATAACATAAAAGTCCTTTGGTTATAGCAGTTATGAATATTGCACCCTTTACTCATTATACTATAAAGTATAAAAAGTAGAAAACCAAAACACTTGAGAACAATTTCTCTCTAATATCTAATTTCCTAGTTCATATTTTTGTACTGGTAATTTATACACCTTATTTAAATAGTAGTGTTCACACTGCATTTAGCCACCTTTTGTTTTTTTGCCAAAATTCACATTTTCAGACAACCCATCCACCTTCCTTTTACATATTCAAGTGTCTTCTTCAGTTTATACTTCTTTGAAGCATAGTGTATGAGTTATTTCTCACTGAGGAAGTTTTGGAGACTGAAGGTCTGGGTTTGGCAGGAGAGAGCCAGGCAGGACTTGGATGATATATCATCCTTTGTGTATGTAGGTTCGCAATGCTGAATCCTGGTATATCAAGAACTGGTTCAGCAAACCAATTGGAGATGGCGCAAGGGCAAAGGCAGAAGTGGGGACATTGGCTGCAGATGACACTGGGCTATGATTGGAGCACATTGTCTAAGCCCTACTAGGAAGTTGGATTGTTATTGATGCATCTCCATAGGCGTGGCTTCAAACTAGCAGTGGTTGTAAGCAAGTGACTCTGTGTGATGCCTGGACCATGATGTGCTTTGAGAACACATGGTGAGGTACAGCAGAAACACCCTCAATACAGAAAGAACGCCATTGACACACCACATTATTAACACCTGGGCCGGAAAAGTCAGCTAGGAATTAACCACATGGTTTTTTCATTCCATCTATTATAGCTCCCATTCCTGGCAAGTGTAGTGATTTTATTATTGCTAAAAACAGCTGCTGCTGCTGCTGCTGCTCCCTGGGAGATGACTATATACTTTTTTTATTTTATTTTATTTTATTTTTGACTCAGCTTGTCCATGTGGCTTACTCTGGCCATTTAAAGGAAAGTGGAACCAATCTGTGTCATTTCTGAGTCAAAGTTTTAAAACCAAGTTTTTATCCAGAAATTTCCAAACCCTTTTGCATTCTGCTGTAAAGTTGGTCAGTCCCCATACATCAGGTGTTGCATGAGCTGTGGCTCTAGAGCAAAGGCAGGGTGGACTCATAGCTGGCCTCAGACAGACTCTTGTGCCAAGAGCAAGAAACAAAGCTGGGGGCTGGAGAGATGGCTCAGAGGTTAAGAGCATTGCCTGTTCTTCCAAAGATCCTGAGTTCAATTCCCAGCAACCACATGGTAGCTCACAACCACCTGGGGTCTGGTGCCCTCTTCTGGCCTGCAGGCATACACACAGATGGAATATTGTATACATAATAAATAAATATTTTTTTAAAAGAAACGAAGCTGATTTGTGCATATCACAATGCAGTCTGAGATGCCTATTGCTTAGGCATAATCTGCCCTCACTTGGCTGATAAAGGCACATTAAATTCCACTGCTGTGTAAAGTAAGATAGATTTGCTGGATTCTGCTGTGGAAGCAGCAATCCTAAATTACAAAAGCAAGCAAAGGAAGCATTAGTAGTTATAGAAAGATATGCTGAATGATTCTGAAGGCATGAATATGGGGTACATGCTACAGATGGTAGGAAGAGGTGACATGTTTTAAGTAGAGACTAGGAGAAATGGTTTGGGAATAAAAGGCAAAGCTCTGACGGACAAGGAAAAAAATTCTCTGAATAGCATGTGCCATTCAATACAGGTATTTAGAATTTCATTGACAGCAGGGTAGTTCCTACATTTTAAAATTGGTAGATTGGCTGTTGCAATCCAATTTACACTCTGTTCATAATCATAGATGATTCATACTTTGTGATGTAGCTTTTCCTGAAATCATTTTTGACATTAGAACTTGACATAGTATGCATACCATCAAAGTATGGCGTCATTTTGAACACATTAATAATGAGCACCCAGTCACCAGTAAATGTGTCAGGGTCATGTTAAGAAAGAACTCAAAGCACTTCCTCTTGATGTCATGTAACCCACAGTGAGCCAGGTGTGAATTCTCTACTCTCCTTGCGTCTTCCATCCCCTTGTCTGTCTGTTGTGTGAGTCTGAAATTGTGCCTGCCTGAGGCTCTCTTGTTAATCTGCCCCGTGTTTGTGTGTGAGCCTCTGTGTCTGTCTGACTATATCTGCCTCTGGCAAAAGCACATTAAGATGGTGTTTGCCATGTACGCTGTTTGGACACAAAGACATTTGGGAAGGAAGATAATTGAAAGGGTACGAGGTTTAGAAATCAACTCTGTCTTTTGGGAAATATAATTGTTAGGTGGCTTGAGATATAAATGTTTGTGATAAACTTCAGAGCAGAATATTTCATATACTTGGCACTGACTAAATTTTATGAAATTATCATTGCCACCTTTAAAAATATTTTAAATAATATTAAATTCTGTCATCGTATTGACATAAGTGAGTAAGGTCTGTTAGAAACTCTAAAAATCATGTGAAAATCATGAATTTCTTTCATATACTTTTAATGCTCATGAGAACAATAGCAGATATTAGTCTTGATTAAAACTATGTTGAAAATTTAAAAGTGAGCTACTGTGCAGAAGGCAGGAGGGCATGGGGCCCAGCATTAAAGTGTCCATATGTCAAAACTTCTAGATCATCTCAGATAAGATACTGGAGTTTGGTGGAGTTTATAAGGACGTACTATATGTTTTTCTCTGCATCCATCTGAAAACCATGACATTAGAGAATGGCCTTATTTTCTTCAACATATACTTTTTTCTTTTCTTTTTTTTTTTTTTTTTTTTTGGTTTTTCGAGACAGGGCTTCTATGTGGCTTTGGAGCCTGTCCTGGAACTTGCTCTTGTAGACCAGGCTGGCCTCATACTCACAGAGATCTGCGTGCCTCTGCCTCCCAAGTGCTGGAATTAAAGGCATGCGCCACCACTGCCCAGGTTCAACATAATCTTTTAAGAAGTACTCAGCTGTGCTGACCTCTGTTACTTTCTGATTATCTGGGTAAGAGAATAGAAGACGTTCTGCTCAGTAGAATTGAGGAGTGAAGTCAACGTTTTAGAATTCAGTAAATCCCGGCAATGTTTTTACAGCTGCCTCCCAGACAAGTTGTCACTCATGTGAAACCTACCTGCACGCACTCTATTTAATTATTCAAAACAGGGCTTAAGAACTTTCTTATGTGCTGAGGTCAAACATCATAGCTTCATAGAACTATTTGAAGGAGGTCAACCTAGACAGACAAAGGAGCTAACGAATGAATACATGTGGGCAAAGCATGAGGTACATGTTTTCTGTGTCCCAGCACTAGTCTTAGTAACACTGAGCAATGGACACGTTCCCAGACCAGATTTATGATGTGTTATTAGCATACATGTAATAATGGCTCTTGCCCATGATTCTTTCATTCACATATATGATATATTTGTGAATGTTCACACCCCACCTTCCTTGTTCCCTTCCACTCCCACTAACCACTTCTCCTCTTCCCAGTCAGCTCATCTTCTGCTTTTGAGCTTTCTGACCTCTCTGTGGTTGTTGCTTGGTTCTGTTAATTTTTGTGAGGCAGTATGTTTCATTGGGGTTGTTTCCAGGAGCATGGGTGAGGGCTTGTTGCAGGAGGGTGTCACTTTGCCAGTGCTTACACCACCGAAGAAAGCGTCTCCTCCTCACTCGTCTTATTAGTTACTTCACTGTTGCTATGATAAAATACCGTGACCCAAAACAAGGTAAGAAAGAAAGAGTTGGTTTTCGCTTACATTTTCAGAGGATGAGAGTCCACAATGGAGGAGAAGGCAAGAATGATAGCAAGAACTAGAAGCTAGCACCCCACATTCCCATCCACGCACAGCAAACGTGCAGGGAAACAGGAAGTTGAGTGAGGTTTTGTCTTCATGTTATGGCCATGCTCAATATTAAACTTTATCCTATATCATTGCTACTCTTGTTATTTGCCTTTCATCTGAGGACCTGGTTGAGACCTCCAAAGTCAGACACACTAGACAAAGACTCTAGCAACAAATACATAAAAAAGTTTCACAAACCAAGTGCATGATGCAGATATGCTTAACAATAGGGTGTTTCTGGAAAAACAGAACTTGTGATACCTGTCATGCCTGAGACCCATGGACAGAAACAAGAATCTAGCTTATGCACTGAGTTCTCTGTGTGCTTGCTGGGAAGGGTGGATTGTGTGGACACTTAGATTACACCTCAGTTTTATATTTAGCTCAGAGCAGACTTAACAATGTACACATGTTGGGCATCTCCCTTACTATAATATGAAATATCATTTTCTAATATAGAATATAAAGGTGCCTCTGTCTCTCCTTCACATCCCTGACAAGGTGACTTGGGAACTCTGCATATTTAATCTCTTTTTAAACACAAACCAGAAAACCATTTAGTATTGCTGCTCAGTTAAGTCTGAGGAATGTTATTACCTGTTTTGCTGGGAGCTAAGAGAAAGGCACATTCTGGATCACCACAAATTGCTGGGGTGAGAAGAAGGATTCATAAAAATTATCCACCTTGAAAGGACAAAGCAGCAGAAGAGAAACAAGAAGTCAAGATTTAACAGGCCTTTGCCAAAATAACAACAACAACAACAATAATAATAAAGCATTGATTCTGCATTTGGGTCCACAAAGAACAGAAAGATCACCCAAGCAGGACAAACTGGCCCCAAGATGAGAACAGTTTCCTTTAGTGGAAAGGCTATACCCAGAGCTGATCACATCACAGGAATCAGGTACACCCTCGAGTGAAGACAGCAACTAACAGATGCAACAATTTACGAGGCTAACGCTTGAGCCAAAATTATGATGGGCAGAACTACATCGTGACAAGTACTCGTTAATTATGCCCTTCCCCAACTCCAGTTCTTCCTATTTAAAACAGATGCTTCTTTTAGTACATACAAACCAAACTTGGCATCACTAGTTGCTTTTATCTGCTCACCTTCTCCATGTGTGCCGAGTCGATGGCCAGTCTCTGCTTTCCACCATTCCTTGGGTCTTTCATTGAAGTGTTGGGTCAGATAGTTGAGACTGGCCCCTGGGGTTTTGAGAACAGGCTCTTTACCCTAAAAGTAAGAAAGTGAACAATATAAGGCCATTCCTGGACAAGTTCCAGGTTTGTTTATCTTAGATAGTGGCTTAGGAAATAGTGTTGCTCACAGAGACAGCCTTTTCTGTAGTATAGTAAGTTATGAAGGGCCCTTTGCAGTAGCTAACATGCCCACCAAGTCCCAGGTTTTCCCGAGTCCCTTGGGTTTTCCTTAGACTCCTCATTTGGTATATGCACACACATGAATCATATTGCATATATCATTAAAGTATTTAAAAAGCTAAAGATAAAGAAGTGATATTTTATCTACATTTTATTGTCTGTACAAAAGATAAATTTTACTATCTACCCCATACAAGTAATGTGTCTGCATGCAGATGGGAGGTTCTGTGTTTCTTGTGGAAACTCTGGGCAGTAGGTTGCTCTCTCGTGCCCTGGTGGGTGTTCCTCATCCGATATGGCAGCAGGCGTTTCAGCTGAGACCAGCTTCTTCACTAAATGAGGAACTAATGCTGCTGAAGTTCTCCTTTAAAAGCTGAGCATCTCATTCCGAAGCCTACTATATTTGTATCCTTCCTACCTTCCTTCCCTCCTTGCCTCTCTGGCACTTCCCATTCCCCTCCCCCAAACTCCCCCCTTGAATTAATGACCTCTTCCTCGATATTTATCTTTCAAATTAGCATTGCCCTTATTTGCATGTCTAAGTCTGGTGGTTTAAGGTTGAAGTCTGGTCCCTGAAAGAGGATGGGTTTTTGTTAACTTGACACAAACTAGAGTTTCCTGGAAAGAGAGAACCTCAATTGAGAAACTGCTTTCATGGGATTACCTGGAGGCAAGACTGTGGGGCATTCTCTTGATTAATGTTGGTGTGAAAGGGCCTAGCCCACTGTGGCAGGCAGCAGCCCTAGGTGGGACAAGAAAGCAAGCTGAGCAACCCATGGGATGGGAGCAAGCAGGGAAGCAGCATTCCTCCATGGTGTCTGCTTCAGTTTCTGCCTCCAGGCCTTGATTCCCTGTGTTGGCTTTCCACAGTGATGAGACCTGCAACCTGTAAGAAACCTAACCTTTCTGCCCTGGGTTGTTTGTGGTCCACGTTTTCTCTTAGCAGCAGAAGTCTGGCCTCTGCAGGCTTCCTCTTCACTCTGTTGATTGTTTTCCTTGCAGGTGTGGAAGCATTTTAGTTTTCTGAGGACGCATTTTTCAGTTTGGGGGACTAACCCCTGAGCAAATAGAGTCTATTCAGAAAGTCCTTTTGAGTGTCTTATCCTGTAGACAGTGTAGGCTCTTGATTACCTAATGAAGAGAGTAGAAGCCTCTCATGCTTTCGATCGACTTATGGCTTGGAACAGTAAGGTAACCTTTACTTCTCTTCTGTCCTACATCCCACACTAGCCTGCTGTTGTACCATACCCAAAGGTTGCCAGGCAATCAAGATCCATAAAAACTCTCTGCCTCAGATTCCCTATACTCCAAAATTATATATAAAATA
This sequence comes from Ondatra zibethicus, assembly GCA_004026605.1. Taxonomy (NCBI): domain Eukaryota; kingdom Metazoa; phylum Chordata; class Mammalia; order Rodentia; family Cricetidae; genus Ondatra; species Ondatra zibethicus. Next base: position 123,675 of record PVIU01002824.1, read on the forward strand.
TATATATAAAACAGAAATTAGTAAAGTAAAGTAAACATATTTGGTTTGGGTAAGCTGGGAAGAGAACTATTCCTCCTTTTCTGCTTTGTCTGTAACAAAAGCCAAGGCATATGCATATTTACTTTACCTGAGAAAGCTTGGGACTCTGTAAGTCCCTCCTCTGGCACAGGGACTGGATAACCTCTTCCTCTGCCAGCATGGGATTGCTGGGAAGTTTTAAGTATGATCAGTTGTTTCAGGGTTTCTGTTTGAATCCCCAATCTTGCTCATTCGTTAGTCTTAATGGATTTGGGTAGTATGTCATCTATTGTTGACAGAAGCACATATCCCCTGAAATATGCTTTTGGTTAAAAGAAATATCATCAATGGAAAACAAGTAGGAGCCAGAGTTAGGAGATGCCCTCCTAGCGCCAGATAACCTCACCTAAGAATTCACCCTTTAAGAAGATTGTATTATTTTATTTCATGTGCATGGTGGTTTGCCTGCATGTATGTCTGCAGCATTGTATGGCAGAAGAGGGAGTAGGATGCCCTGGAACTGGAGTTATAGAGGGTTGCGAGCTGCCATGTGGGTTCTGAGAAACAAACTCAAGTCGGCTGGAAGATCAGCCAGTGCTGATATCCACAGCTGAGCTATCCCTCCAGCCACTAGAACCCTCCTTTTTATAAACCCCATATCAGTCCCCTTTTCAATGGCTGGCACAAAGTGATTCCATTCTGACAATGACAGCTCCCTCCCTTTGCCTCTGAGCAGTCTCTCTGAACACATCGCTGTGTTACCTCTGTGGCGTGGCTTGGTTTTCTGATCCTTTGAAACCAAGATGAGGCTCTTCCTGATTGGTTCAATTCCATATTGAGGGGTAGGAATTAGTGTCAAAGACACTCAAGAGGGAAATAGTGTCAAAGACCACTTTTCTCAACAGATCTAGAAAGGCGTAAGGGTGATTTTACTTGGAGTTAGTACATAAAATTTAAGAATATTGAGTTTGGGGAAGAAATATTCTTCATTTTTTGCTTTCTTTTATTTTATTGATTTTTATTGAGCTCTACATTTTTCTCTGCTCCCAACCCTGCCTCGCCCCTCCCCCCTTCAGCCCTTCCCCAAAGTCCCCATGCTCCCAATTTACTCAGGAGATCTTGTCTTTTTCTACTTCCCATGTAGATTAGAACTATGTAAGTCTCTCTTAGTGTCCTCATTGTTGTCTAAGTTCTCTGAGATTGTGGTTTGTAGGCTTGTTTTCTTTGCTTTATGTTTAAAAACCACCTATGAGTGAGTACATGTGATAATTGTCTTTCTGTGTCTGGGTTACCTCACTCAAAATGATGTTTTCTAGCTCCATCCATTTTTCTGCAAAATTCAAGATGTCATTACTTTTCTCTGCTGTGTAGTACTTCGTTGTGTAAATGTACCACTTTTTTTTTATCTATTCTTTGGTCGAGGGACATTTAGGTTGTTTCCAGGTTCTGACTATGACAAACAAAGCTGCTATAAACATAGTTGAGCACATGTCCTTGTGGCACGAGTTAGCATCCTTGGTATATATACCCAAAAGTGGTATTACTGGGTCTTGAGGAAAGTTGGTTCCTAATTTTCTGAGAAATTGCCACACTGTCATCCAAAGGAGGTGTACCAGCTTGCATTCCCACCAGCAATGCAAAAGTGTTCCCTTTTCCCCACAACCTCGCCAGCATAAGTTTGTCATCAGTATTTTTGATCTTGGCCTTTCTAACAGGTATAAGATGGAATCTCAGAGTTGTTTTGATTTGCATTCGTCTGATGACTAAGGATGTTGAACATTTCCTTAAGTGTCTTTCAGCCATTTTAGATTCCTCTGTTGAGAGTGCTCTGTTTAGGTCTGTGTTGGGACCATTTGGAGTCCTGGCCTTCAGCTGCTCTTCCCTGTTAGAGATCTTTCCTTTCCTTCTGATTTGAGTTACTGAAAGCTGTGTCAAAATTGTTTACCAGCTCTGCTTCACGAGCACGTGTTGCCTTGCCCTGAGGATCAGAGGATAAGGTTTTTACCTGTTGGCCCACCTGACTTTTGGGTATATAAGCCTCCATGGTGCTATTGAGTAAAGAGCTTCTTACCAATGACTAGAGGTCCATGTCTGTCTGTGCTGTCTCTGTGTGTCTTTGTGTGTTTCAACCTCCAGCCCCTTGCCCGAAGCTCGCAAACTGTATGGTAGCACATAGAGCGCAGACAGGCGTTGTGCGCTGCAGCTCTGTACTCCATTTTCTTTATTGGATTATGTGTTCTTTTGGTGTCCAATTTCTTGAGTTCTTTGTGTATTTTGGAGATCAGACCTCTGTCTGATGTGGGGTTAGTGAAGATCTTTTCCCATTCTATAGGCTGTAGTTTTGTCTTGTTGACCATTTTTGCTTTACAGAAGCTTTTCAGTTTCCGGAGGTCCCATTATTAATTGTTTCTCTCAGTGTCTATGCTGCTGGGGTTATATTTAGGAAGTGGTCTCCTGTGCCAAGGCATCCAAGTGTATTTACCACTTTCTCTTCTATAAGGTTCAGTGTGGCTGGCTTTATGTTGAGGTCTTTGATCCATTTGGGCTTGAGTTTTGTGCATGGTGATAGATATGGGTCTATTTTCATTCTTCTACATGTTGATACCCAGTTATGCCAGCACCATTTGTTAAATATGCTTTCTTTTTCCCATTTGATATTTTTTTTTGCTTCTTTGTCAGAAATCAGGTGGTCGAAGGAGTGTGGATTAATATCTGGGTCTTCTATTCAGTTCCATTGGTCCTCCTGTCTGTTCTTATACCAATACCAGGCTGATTTCAGTACTGTAGCTCTGTAGTAGAGTTTGAAGTCAGGGATTGTGATGCCTCAGGAAGTTCTTTTATTGTACAGGATTGTTTGGGCTATCCTGGGTTTTTTGCTTTTCCATATGAAGTTGAGTACTATTCTTTTGAGGTCTGTGAAGAATTTTGCTGGGATTTTGATGGACTTTGCATTGGATCTGTAGATTGCTTTTGATAAGATTGCCATTTTTACTATGTTAATTCTGCCTATCCAAGAGCATGGGAGATCTTTCCACTTTCTCGTGTCTTCTTTAATATTCTCCATTTTTCGTGTTCTTGGCAAATTTCCTTATCTCCAGAGGCATTTATACCTTTTCTTTGACAGGCTATACAGTGGATGATTTTTCTTCTCCTTAAAGGTCACGTTTAAGATTTAGCCTCATTAAGTGCTTGTTAAATATATTAACATCCTAAATGAAAGGGTAAGTCTTTTATTTTACAGCAGAATATTGATAGACATATTTGATATAACTCAAAGGTTTTTAAGAAACTTACAGAAAAAGGATAGCAATTTATGAATAATCTGGTTGTTGTTGTTTTATGTAAACTGTAGACTTGGTGAGACTGGGATTCAGTCCTCTTAGTTGTTATAATAACACTGCTTGAAACAGGCCTGCGGTGTATCCTCAGCTTTGGGGAAGCCTGGTAAGGAAGGTCAGAAGTTTGGAGTCATCCTTGGCTACATGTCCAGTTTTTATAACATGGGCTACATGAGATCCTGTTTCAAAAAACAACAAAAAAGTGGAGCTTCGTGGAATGTGAAGTGATTGGGTGCATCTAATCATTGTCTCCACTGTAATCGCATACATATACATAATAAGTGGATCAAAAGTGTCCCTGCCATACAGCTTAAATGTATATCTTTTAGTTATGTAGTTTTCAGACTTCCTTAAAAGTAGGTCAACTCTTTCTTTGGTGTATAGCTATTTTCAGTAAGCACAAACCTCTTATAATGTCTATTCTTTATAAACCTCTTGCAGTGGTATCAAACTTAGGTGACTCACCTGAATCATTTACTTAATCCTTAGGTTGTACATTGATGCTCTACCTGAAATGAGATCTCATATATGTGCTATCAGTGTCATTTAAGTGACCTGTTTTTCCTTTAGGTTTGGCTTAGGATAAGGAAAGGGAAAATTGAATAAAAGTAGACTACAATTTAAAATTCTGATGTGATTATTTAATAGCATTGTATTTTACCCCTTAGATTATTTAATACCATCGTATTTTACCTCTTAGAATTATTGTACTATACCCCTTGTAGTTTTACTTTATGGCTAAATTTAATGTGTAGTTTTAGATAAATTTATATCTTTACTTCAGAAAAAATAATAGTTGTAGCTTAGAGATGCTAGCCTTGTGTGTTCCTGTAAGATGTAAGATGTTGAAGTCGAAAATCGAACAGGTTTTGTTATTGTTTGCACATCCTTTTGTTTAGTGCTATATGACAACACGGAGATTTCTTTTTTACAAACAATCAATTATGTGTGTTGATGTGCACTTATATCTGGAAAGCATAAAACAAAAATCCTAATGCCCTTTCCATCACATCGCATCTTTCCAAGACTTACTGGTACAGCACCTTATCACACAGCACACACTGATGTGCAGTATTACTTTACAGCTAGAGTGTTCTCTCTTACAAACATATTATCTGATGAGTTAAGACACATAGTATGGCCTCTTGTGAACAATGCTCCTGTTATCGTAGTAATTTTATGATACACACACACATATAGATAGCAAACTAGACATTTAAGTATCTAATCTCAAGCTGGGTAGAGGATTCAGTGGGTACAGTTACTTGTCGTGAAAGCCCGGCAACCCAAAGTTTGACTTCCAAAAACTACAGAAAGGTGGATGAATAAAATCAGTATCACCAAGTTGTCCTCTGATCGCCACATGGATGCTATAATAATAATAATAATAATAATAATAATAATAATAATAAGAAGAAGAAGAAGAAGAAGAAGAAGAAGAATTTTAATCTAACTTCATAATATTATTTATAGCACAGATGTGTTATCTATTAACAATAAATGAATTTTGAATACAACAATTATATTTTTCTAAGTGAAAAATAGCCCAGTAAAACATTGACAAAAATTTATATATTTAATATGAAGAAATAATACCACAAGCATCTGTCTGTGCAGGGCCAGTCCTTTAAAAAAATGTATGTTTTATCTCATATATTAATATTTTAAGTTTAGCCAGTGTATTAATCAGAGTTCTCTAGAGAAACAAACTAATTAGGATGAATACATGTTAAAAGAAGATTTACTATACTGACTTACATTGCACAGTCTGGGTAGTCCGCCACTGGCTGCCTCCACACTGGATAGGCTGAGAACTGGCAGTGCCCAGTCCTCTAGGCTGGACACCTCAGCAGTGCTCCAAGCCTTGAGGATTCCTGGGGAGCCACCAGTCTTAAGTCTACATCGGAAGGTCAACAAATCTGGATTCTCACATTAGTAAAGAACGGCAGTGGCAGCCGCAGATGATGGAGTCAGAAAGATGCAAACAGGGTAGACGAACTCACCCATATGATAACACAGAGGCTTTTCCCTCAGACCTGCTTGTATCTCTGTTGCTGCCAGAAGTTGCCACCACAGTCAGAGGCAGTCTTCCTGTTTCAGTTAATGTAACCAAGAAGATTCCTCGCAGGTACGCCCACAGTGTCTCTCCCTCGATTCCAGAACCAATCAAGTTGTCACTAAGATTAAACTTCACAGCCAGCTTAAGTCAATTTAGAACAGTTTTGTGCACTTCTCAAACTACTGCAACGATTTTAAAATGTAAAGCATTTTCCTCTCTTGTCTTGATAATATCACTTCTTTGTCCTGTTACCTATACCTGCTTACACGGACCCTGCGTGTTAATCTTTGACAAAAAGTACACATCATGGGACTTCATATGTATCATAGATGGCACATGTCAGACCACTTCTGAGAATAAAGTAGTACATTAATCTAACAAGAGAATTTTAATATGCATTATTTAGAAATATTTTATTTCTATAACTTTGTATTGATGTCTGTGGGTATTAGTTCAATCAGATCTGTTTCCAAATAGCACTGTAATCCTTTGAAAAATAGCTCATGATTTGAGAAAAGATTTAAGAACTCGCTATACATCTCTCTCGGTGTCTGATTTGTCTAAGGTGCTGTACAGAGCAGGGATGCTCTGCTCTAATGTTGAAATTCTCAACAAGTTCTGGGAGCTGATGCACCCAAGCAGGCATTTACAGCGTTATGGAGGCGCTGTGCTTTTCCCCAGCAGGTGGCAGTGTTGTCAAAGGCTTTTTGTCTGTAAACCAGGCCCATCGCCCAGTGGAAAATGCCCCATCTGCTTATGAACGCGGTTAATCCTGGGTCCCATTTACATGGCTTGCAGGAGTCTTCGTCTTCTCTTACATCATGGAAAGTCTGTGCATGAGACACCGCTGAGCATTTGACCTGTCGTTTACAAAGGCATCGGCTTGTACAATACAACCGTAATTGGTATTTCCATTTCTAGGCCAAGTCTTCCTCTGCTTCTGCTGTGACTATTGTGGTTTTGCAGGGGAAAAGAAAACCAGACAAGCAAAAATGATAACCAAAAAAAAAGTGGCTTCCTGTTTCTTTTTAAAGTTTGGGGATCTAATTTCTACAAGTTATGAAGGATACTTTGAAGAGGTGAATCCTTAGGAACTGAAGAAGAGTTCCCACACACAGAAAGAAAAAACAAAGATATACTGGAGAAGGTGTCTCCTTGGCTTGTTCAACTGCCTGTAAATGATGGGCATGTCTTCTTTGCCTCCCAAGCATGGAAACCAGGAACAGTGCCCCTTGACCGATTCCAGAGTGGCCTTCACTCTTCAGGGTGAAGCTTCATCATGTATACTTGCAAACTTGTCTCTGGTCCATGCTCCTGGTGCTACTGCCTCTCTTAAGTGGAATTCCTTTCTGCAGTGGACTCAAGAGACTGCTTGGAAAGTCAGGAGGAAACCAAAAGAAAGAGCTGCAGATCCTGGCCCCAGTATTGCACAGGCGAATAATGGCGGTCACAGCATAGCACAGGTGAATAATGGCGGCCACAGCATAGCACAGGCGAATAATGGCGGCCACAGCATAGCACAGGCGAATAATGGCGGCCACAGCATAGCACAGGCGAATAATGGCGGTCACAGCATAGCACAGGTGAATAATGGCGGCCACAGCATAGCACAGGCGAATAATGGCAGCCACAGCATAGCACAGGCGAATAATGGCGGTCACAGCATAGCACAGGCGAATAATGGCGGCCACAGCATAGCACAGGTGAATAATGTCCGTAGGGAAATCTCTAGCTCCCCCTGTAGGACCCAACTGATACAGTGCACAACACAAGTCCCCCCCAAATAGGTATAATCTGATACAGAAAATGAAGTGACCTTATCACACCACAAGGCACATCCTAAATATTTGTAAAACAGACATTTTTGGCATCAGTAACACTGACTGATCTCACCAAATTAGACTTGGGAGAACTCACAAGGAAAATGATATCAGATTTCAAGTAACATTCCAACCTGGAAGGAAAGAGGAAATGCATAACAACCTACAGTCTTTTATGTTCACAAAAATAAAAGTGACACCAGATGATCAATGCTTGGAAGAGACCACATGACTTTTCCATGGATGAATAGAAATCACCCATGGTAGGCACCAGTGACAGGCCAAAGAAATTACTCATATTATTAGTGGACCAGTGAGTTTATTGTGGTTGCTTTAGGAGCATGGATGACTCGAAGACAGTCACACCATTGAACAACCCAAGGAGTGCACCTTGCTGTCCACCTTGTAGGGAGTTCTACAAGGGTGAATCCTCTCATCAGGAATTGCTTACCGGGTTCCACCTTGCAGAGGACATTCTGGGTCTTACTTTCCTGAGCCTAGCAGTTCTCCAGAGCTTTCTGGTCCCTGTGAATCTCCCTTTTCCCTATGGTTTGGGGGTGTGTCTCAGTTTGGAGGAAATAGCTATGTAACTATGAGCAACCTGCTTGAAAAAAGGTTGTCTGTGTTGGGTTAGAACGGATGCAACAGAACCAGAAATGTTTGAAGAGTGACCAAAAGATCCAACAGAGGCAATGATATTGGAAAACAAAGAAGATCCAGCAGCATGAAGCAACAATATGGACCCAAAGGGATGCTACAGATGGAGAGAGTAGAGGATTCAGTGATCTCAACATGAGTCCCATGCCTTACTAGGATGAAGGACATCTGACTGCAACCAAGTAGAAACACCAGAACGACTTCCTCATTTCCCCAGACTTTGTGATCTTCGTTTACCATGCAGAGTGTAGAGAATACTGTAGGCGATGTTTTCATGCAGAGTGTAGAGAATACTGTAGGCGATGTTTTAAAGGAGTGAAATCAAGAGGTGAGAGCAAATGGTGTTCAACGCGACCCTTGTCCTGGTTGATCTACACTCTAGGCAAACTTGGTGCTGTTTCCTAAAATCCAAATAAGCTGCTTTCCCCTGAAGGTGTTCATTCTGTCCAGGTGACTGACAGGGTCCTGCAGTGCGGACTTGCTGCTGCAGGAGAAAACTCGGCGACACATGTCATAGCTTGCATGGCTTTGTTCTTACAGTTAAGCCGTATAAACTCCTACAGCCGTTTTAGGTAGTTTGGATTTAATGGTCTTTTTAGTATCAGGATGACATGTCTCTGTCCAGAGCCTGAAGGGTGACTCAGGTCTCCTTCTCTGACCAATGACTAAAATCTTACGTTCTATTCCTTCACTATATGCAGACTGTGAAGGAATGATCTAACCCCACTGTCTTCAAATCTGCTGACATTTAAGTAGCCTTCCTGATGTAAAGATATATAAATGTCTCAGCAAATTTGTGCTTAGGAACCTCCATGTATCAAGGAAGACTCACAACTCAATCATATTTGTATTTTTATATGTTTCAGTGTATTTGAAACAGTGTGTTGTGGTTGAGATAAACCATAGCATTTCATGCTTTTTTATTTTATTACCTGTGAATCTTCAAAGGAAAAATGAATAAAACTTATTTCCTTTTTAAGAATCTACTATAGAATAAAATCCTTATCAAAATGTATGTAGCTGATACAAAACCTTGTAAAGTAACCATGCTTTTACAAACAATGAATGTTGCTTTGAATGCATTTAAAAAAAAAGGTTTTTGCCTTACTGTCTCTCTAACATATTTGCTTGAGAAGATCACACATTATCTCTTAATGGTATATTTACAGCATTTTAATGTTTTATGAACTAGCTCATATATATCATTTCAATAGATTTTAAGAAGCGTGCCCAAATTTTATAAAGTCAGACAGTGTAGATTTAGCGAACTAAATCTGTGGACAGAAAGCTAAATTCAAAATTGTATTTATGATACAGTAAAAACAAATGACATCGAAAATGGCATTTAGGTACAGTGCATCTGGCTGTAGTTAAACCTTTATAATAGATGATTTTGTTAACTTGGTTTCCACATTAACATTTGAATCCTAATCAACCAGCTCAGAGTCAGCATCTCACTGTATACATTTCCCTTAGGATTGACAAGAATTAAGTCCTTGACAAGAATTGAAGGTGGCAGAGCACAGCAACCTGTAAGTCGAAAAGCTGGATAAAAATGCCTTCACAAGTATGGTGGTGTGTGCCTATTATTCCAGCACACAAGAGGCAGAGGCCAGCTTTCTCTAAATAGTGAATTTTAGATCAGGGCAGGGCTACAGCATGAGATCCTATCTCAAAAACAAACAAGCCCATACATTTTAATAGGCATGCATAAAGAAATTTTATCACACAATGAAGATAAATTGCAAATCAAGTGGCCACACATACATTAGTTAGTTAATTTTAGGCTTTCTAGAGACAGGTTGAGTTTCTGCCCAATGCTGTTTTCTGATGTGACCAGTGAGACTAATACCCAACATGGGGCCACACATCACATCTTGACAGCTCCATGGAGATCATACTCAACCACACTCACCCAGAGTAGGCTGGCAGGAGGATTTTGTTTTCTCTCTGTTAGACGGGGATTGAAGACAGCATGGAGATAAGACAAAGCTGACAGGCGTCTCCAGAGAGTTCTTTAATCAGAGCAACCGTAGGGCCACTGTCTCTGCAGAACTGGGACTGTGTGCCAGTGGTGTGGGGGATGGAGGTTTTTATAAGATTGGAAGGGAGAGCTTTGGGGATGGAAGATTCCATCAGCATCTCACTTCCTCTGTCTGGAAGTAGTTGATCCCAGGAGGTTTGCTGTGTGGATCTTCTGATCTGAAGTTTGTAGATCATTGACCTTTCTAAAGTGTCAAGCCTGAGTCCACCCTTGAGGTCTGTAGGCATTAGGCCTTCACTCTGTAGTCTGGCAAATCTTTATATAGATCAGTCCTTAATGGGGCTGCTGCTGCCTCCGTCAAATGTTCAGCCTTCATTAAGTTAATGATCATGCTCACCAACTAATAAACAAGACAGCGTATAAACATAATTACATTCGGACCAGGGAGTTGGCTCAGTAGGTAAAATCAGAACCTGAATTAATGCCCTGGAACCCATGTAAAAGAAGCCAGACATGGTACCCACATTTTAATCCTAGCACTTCTAAAACGAGATGGGGAACAGAGACCAAAGAAACACTGGTAAGTTTGAGCTGGCTTGGAGTATATAGCATAGAAGAAACAAGAAATTTTGCCTCAACAGGTGGAAAGAGAGAACCCACTCACTTTGTCCTTTCTGACTCCCACGTGTGTGCTATAGCATGCACACTCCTACACAAATACACCAATAATGACAAATCGAAAATAAGTACAAGCCTAGAACGTAAGAGGGGCATGGTCAGCAAAAATTCTTCCAAGTACCTGATGTCACGGACCAGTGTTTCCCATGTCTGCATGCTTTTCAACAGAGATCTCAGAAATTGATTCAAATGCTAACGCGGGTAGACAGTTTCCTATTCTTCATAGACAGTGTATCAAAGACATCACTCTAGTGGCTATACCAGCCTTAGACAGTGGAGAATCTGCTCTCCTATCAGATGGTAATGCAGAGGTGTATAAGAAGAGGCCAAAGGATTTTCACTCCTCAGACTTGGAGATAAAGATTACATTACAATCCAAACCCTAATGGCAAGTCACACTCTGCAGAAAAGCAAATGACAGAAGCACTCAGCCAATCAGAGCTGACCTTTCCTGCCCCATCACCAGGCAAGCATCCTATGGCTGGCTCAAAAGAGCCGTCAAGGGACACACATCTTAACGAGCTTCTCTGCAGACTGGCACCAAAAGCACAAGACCAGCCCCAGCCAGGACCCTCCAGATCATCAGGTTGGACAACTGGAGAGCTCACAGATGAGACAACATCAAGTAATAACAGCAGGATCTGATGACCGTGGGTTTTGCTCCCTGACAGACTTTGCCCTGTCACCTAGGTTCATGAATTTCTCATGGTAGTTTTTTCCCTGCACTTCAAAGACACAAGGAGACAAACTGATAAAGGTAAAAGCTTTGCCCAAAAAGGCAGAAGAACCCATGTGTGTTCTAATCTCTCTACCTTTCCTGGGGCGCTACTACAGCTCTGTAGAGAAGGATTAGAAGGCCAGGAGACATACATATGTTAATTAAATTATGGCACATATGTGAAGTCTCTCCTGGGGAACTTGTGCCTCTTCTAGGGCCAGGGCTTTACAGATTTATGAAATTTCCTGGGATCATTATAATACTTTGTGATCTGTTATTTTAAAATCCCTATCATCTCCGAACAGGTTGTGGGATAATTTGGTTCTTAAAAGGGAGAATTTCTTATAGATATTCAAAAATGTTAGTGCATTTCCCCCTTTTAAAACATAGCTTCAAAGAGTGAACGGTATGCTCTGTTTGTGCCGTAGTTCTGAAAAGAGAAGGATGGAGTCATTTATACATATAGATACATAGATATATAGATATTTGACAGACTTTTTTCATCCTCAAAGTATTCATAGCTGTTGGGATTGTGAAATTTGGAGTTACCCAATCCACACTGAATTATTTTCCTAAGGTGAAATAATAATTCATATCTAATGTATTAGATATTTAAAAAAAAGTTTTGGGGCTGGAGAGACAGCTCAACTGTTAAGAGCACAGGCTGCTTCTCAAGAGGACCCAAATTCAGTCCCACACTGCAACTCAAAACCTCTGTAACTCCATTTTTAGGGGATCTGATGCCCTCTTCTGGCCTGCAGGGACACTGCATGTAGGTGCTGCACAGATATGCATACCGTCAAACCACCCATACACAGAAAGTAAAAAGTAATTTTTTTACCTCCCAGTATCTTTTCAGTTATTGCTTCCAAGTAACCTGTTTTTATATCTTTTATACCCCGAGTAGAGCTTCACATTGTCTATAAACAAATCCTTTTTCTATTATTGTACTGTGGTGTTTCTTTGCCTCTATGCCCAAACTGAATGTCTCAAGACAAATTGGGAATAATGTTAGTCTCTCTGCCAGCCATTACGATTAACGCATGAAAATCTATCATGTGAATATTAATGGAAAAATTGTCATCGGGATAGAAAATGTTCCAGCTCTGCAGTCCTATGTTTTGTTTTGTTTTTAACAGAGAACATGTCGGATTTTTCTCCTATTCAGATAAAGGTTAAATGTGTTTGAAGAATGTGTCCTGTAAATAGCTCTAGTTGACAATGTCACCAAGCTGTGGCTGCATCAAGCAAGGATCACCACAGATCTCTTCTGTTGTTTCCTTTCTCATATTAAATATGGAAGATCTACTCCGTTTCTTTCAAAAGGCCTAGCACCAATGGCAGCTAAAGGCACTGCCAGGAGTCTTCCGGCTGGTGTCTGAAAGCCTCCACTAACCAGACTTTGCCTCCAGGCATTTATTCATTTCCCTTCCCTCTGGCAAAATGAAGAACCTCTGAAGGCCCTTGTGTGTGTTCCTTGTTGTTGTTGTTTGTCTGTTTTGGATTTGTTTTTTGAACAGAGGAGGTATTTTCACTTTACTCTGTATTTGGAAAATAATAATCATGATAATAATCATAATAAAATTATTATTTTTAGACAAAGTCTCTAACTGCAGCCAAAGCTGGACTCATGTGTACAATAACCCCCTGGTGTTGACCGCGTGAGTGTAACTAGGGTAACTTTATGAGCCACCGCGCTCAGGTAGGGTAGGTTTTTATAAACAAGAAAATGTTGCGTTTCCCTGGGAAGAAGAACGGTGCTGATGGAAGCTCCACTTAGAGTCGGCCACGCACCACACCCAGGTTCACATCATGAATGCTCGATTAGAGTTGTCATGTTAGGTTCATTTAACGCTTCTTGTTGGGATTTAATTTTTTATTATATGGCTTTGTGTGCATACACGCTCATGTGTGTGTGTGCATGTGTGTGAGTGTGTGCGTGTGAACATGAATACAATACTCAGGATGCCCATCGCCATTGCATCCCCTGGAACTGAAGTTAAGAGGGGTTTGTGAGCCACCCAGACTCGGGTCACCCAGAAGAGCCGCAAGCATTCTGAATAGCTGAGCCCGTCTAGACAACACCTAATTTAATTCTTACCACAAGAAAATCAGTACAAAAGAATGTTCTTGAGCAATTTCCAATTTTTGAAGATGTGACTATGGAAGGATAAGATTTGTTAGTGTGATCTCGATTCAGAAATCACAGGTCATCCCTGCTGAACTTAAATATATGAAGCAAATCAGGCAGCGAGAGTGTGTGGAGTCATTCCTAAGCGTGCTCTTCAGTTTGAAATCGAAATTCTGATTTTTAAAGTGCCTTTGTAGTATAGAAGTTTGTGTGATTAATGCCACAAATTACACCTTTCAAGTCACTGTTTCAAATTTAAATGAAGCCAAAGTCTTTTGGGGATTTGCAGAGCATAGAGGCGGAATTTTAAAATCTCCCTGAAGTGCCTTCATTTTCTACCTCCACAGTAAAAGGAGACAGTTATGAAGAAATGGAACTTATTTGAATGTTGATGCAAACAAACTGAAATCTCTTTTTTAAAGTAACCAAAAGAAAAAAGAAAAAAAAAGAAAAGAAAAGACTGCACACTTGGAAGTTCTCTGAGGCTCTTCCAAATGTAGCAACCGCGTTCTTCTTCATCCAGTGCCGTGCACAGGCACATCCTAAAATAGTTGCAGATGACGGGCCGCCTTAACTTTCTCGAGAAATCCTTCAGGAGAGAAGAGTGAGTGGGAATGGAGAGGAAGCAAAGCCAGCCGTTTATCACAGTTGAAAGTTTTGTGTGTCAGCATTCAGGTCAACCACTCCTCTCTGCTTTTGAATATATTTAAAGATACTTGCAATAGAAAATTTATAGTGTTCCAGAATAAATTCGATAACAGGAAATGCTTTAAAGCCATCTAAAATGTCAAGCAAGACAAATACAAGGAAATGTGATTGATCTAGAAGACATGTTTGAGAGGGAAGAAAGGGCGGCGCTGCAGAGGGAAGGCTTGTGCCGCCCCAGTCCCGTGTGGAAGCTGCCCTCAGTGTGGGGCATTTGTGAACTGACCGCTTAGACTCAGCTAGGAGAGCTCTGCGAAGAGGATACGTGCTGTGAGAAAGGGCTTCTCCAGAAGTGTGCGTGGAGGGAGGTTAACTGGGTACGTACGAGGCTGGCTAGGAGTTGAGAGCAGGCAGAGCCAGCAGCCCTCTGCAAGGGTTCATTGTGTCATCTGAGGTCCTAGGCGTTTTGGGGAAAGCAGAAAGGGACTGTATCTATAGGGGCTGGAACAGGAGGAGCTTGGAAGAGACACCTCTGGGAGATTTTTTTTTTTCCTGGAAGACAGGTAGGTGTGATAAAGTGATTGGGACGATGGAAAACGACCTTGACACAGGATCCCAGCTGTGTTGGGGAAAGACTAATAGGGAGGACATACTGGAGAAAGTGGCAAGTTCTTTCTGGGGCTAATCTAAGCCTCTGGGGAAGAGTTGTGTGATGGAGCCCCTAGGATGAATCTGTTCTTACAGAATCCTGATGGGAAAGGAGATCAGGGAATTAAAAGTAGAAGGAAGCAGGAGCTGACACTCCTTCAGGGTTGGCCTCACAGGGCAAGCTTGAGAAACAGGAGATCGAGAGTTTGTAAGGACCTGATATTCCTCTCTGAGATCCTTGGTGTCTTGATTCTGCTGTCTGAGGCCATATGCCAGTCTGTGGAGAGTCTCAGGACTTTGTGTCCAGGCTAAATTTAGAGACCTGCCAACCAAGACTGGTGCCACTGCTCCAGTGTCTCAGAGTCAAGAGGGACAGTTCTGTGCCACCAACCCTAATGACCTGCATAGGTGGCTTGGCACTGAGGAGGCCCCAAAATGGCTTAAAATTTCACTCTTGGACATGGAGAGAACAAGGTCCCTATAAGACCAGGGAGAGCAGATGGTAGGCCCAGGGAAACGCCTGTGTTAGGAGATCCAAGCTGGCGTTATATCGAGGGCCAAATGTAACAGCTCTTCCTCTGGTCCCGGCAAGGACTCATAGAAAGGGTTATCTACGACGAACTGATAAATTCCAATTCTGAGAAATCCTGACATGCCAAAGAAGGTCCTCTCTGTCAAGGTCTCCATAGTTAAAGTGAGGTCCCTGCAGTGACTGGAATGGCTCCTTGTGCTTAGAGTAGTTAGTCAGAGGAAATGATCCTGTTATAGGCAGCTTTCGACTTTGAAAAAGAAACCTGAAGTCCACACGGGCCCAGTCCTTGAAGTGTCAGGACAGTGCTTTGATCTGAAGTGGGTTTCTTTGAGCTAATGAAAACTAAATGATCTATATGCTGAAAGAGGATACTCTGGCATGTGGGAGTGAGTAGAGCAGGCCTTTGTCTAGGCACTCTTCAAAAAGATGGGTTTTATATTGGTGTGTTGTAACCTGGAATGACTGTTTAATCCCTCACTGTCTGCACTGCCTTCTAGTGGGCTTTACTCTTCTTGAACATGCTGTGTTGTGTGTATCCTTCCTGCCTGGAAGGATAATCAGATCAACAGTTAACTCTGTCTCAAAGATAAGCCTTTATTTCCAACATAAAAATTTACTTTAAGGACAAAAGCATTCTATAATGACTTGCATTATCTATAAATCAAGAAAATTCTAAGTAGTATTGTGTGTGTGCATATTTATTTTTTTAAAACATCCACTCAAAATGGCCAAAGGTTAGATCAGAAGCAAGAAAAATATAATATCCTTCCTGTTAGATGCTTGAAGATAGATGATGGGGCCCAAAATAGACCTTAAATTATTTTTATTTTTGCTTGTTCCATTATATTAATTTGTATATGTATTTGTAGTTGTTGCTTGTTTGAAAAAAACAGCTGTTATTGTATATATTCCCAAGAACATAGAAAGTAGGCTACTGCTGGTAGCTGTGAAGTACGACTCTATTTTATTATTGGGTAGAGCTTATAGCTCAACATATGGACTTCAGAGGTTTTCTTACTTTGATAATGTTGGTGATATTGACCTTTGTCACTGCAGTGCTCTATAGGTGCTGGATGTCTCCACCCTTCATTCAAGGATAGTCAGCCCAGGAATTTTTTTTTTAAGAATTCCTAAAATCAAAAGAAATGTATTTAAATTCTCAATTTTCTGGGTACTTCCATATATTAGGACAATTAAAAAACAATCAGAAATTATTTTTAAATAATTGTGAATATGTACATTTCTCTTAAGCAAAAAATTAATTTAAATAATTTATGATTTATTCTATTAATGTACATTTTTAAAATTACAGTTACATTAATCAGTTCCAATTGAGATCTACACAGCAATGCTATTGATTAGAAGACTGTAGTAAATTGCCAGGTCTTTTTCTTACTACACATCTCCTTTCCAAATTTAACTTGTAAAGCATATAATGATTTCTAATAATATTTTTATTTAGTCTTTGAAAGTTTCTTGCATGTCTACAATGTATCTTTAATCATACCCACCCTTCACTCCCCACATCCAATTCTCCTCCATTACATCCCCAACACATGTCCTTCCAAATTTTAGGTCCCCCTTTTAAAATATTTTATTATGTTTTTAACCCACTCCATTCAATTACTGCTGGCTATATGCCTAAGGATACAAGGCTATCCACTGAGGCAGGGGCAACCTACCAATGGCTACCTTACCACCAAAGAAAAGAGATACCTGGATGGGTGTGGGAAAAAGTTATACTGAGTAAAGTCACACAGGCCAAATAAGACAAGCACCAGGTGTTCTATATCAATTGAGGGTCCTAGCTTCATTGTTTTTATTTAGTGTGTTTAACCTGGAGTACATGGGAAGTTAGGAAACTATAATCAGGCTATTGGGAGTATTGGGGGCATCTTAAGGGAGGAAGGATAGTAGAATATAGAGAAAATGAAAGGAGAGGTGGGAATATACTTCAGACAAAAAGGTTCAAGTCGGTAGTGGAATGATGGTGATGGGCAGGAAAGGGAGCAAGGGACAGAGATAAACAAAATGAAGTGGTTGTAAAAGAACTATATAGAGACATATGATCTTGTAAGTAACAATAGGAGCGGGTAGTAGAACACATGTGATATGAAAAATGGGGAGAGGTGTACCAGAGGTTACACGTTTAAAGTCAGGATGGGACTAGAAGGGTGCAGAAAAAAAGTAGGGGCGAGTTAACTAAAACTAAGGCTTAAAGAGATTTATTAAGATCCACTAACATGTAAACAAAACTAAAAATTAAATTTCACAACAAAAAGGAGTTTGAACAGAAGTACCTGCATAGGTTATTGAAAAAGCTGCTCCTGTAATAGATAGATTAGTATAATGAGTTTTAAAATTCTGTTCTGCCTATTTTAAATCTCATAATGATATGACAGGCAAAATAGAAGCAATCTTAACAAAAGTATGGGTATTTTAGCCCTGCCTGCCAATGCTGCCTCAGGCTTACAGAATGCAAATGTGTTCTGTTTAGCTTGAAGTTTTGCCTTTCCAATCTAGTACCAACGGTATGTCTGCTTCTAGATCCTGATAGTGTGTCTCCTTCTCATTTTTTGTTTTCATTTAATAGTAATTTTTGACTCTTCGAATTAACAGCATTTGGCAATAGCAGAGTTTCCCCTCTGTGCCATTGTTAAGCTCAACTCTTTTGGGGTAACCTCTAACTTTGCTGATGTAATCAATCAGTGTGTTTTCTGGTTATTTGCATTGGCTAGATTAATGATAAAATGTTACAGTTACAAATGCCCTTGAAGATGGATTAGTCCAAGGATAACCAATGTGGCTTTGTTAGTTTGTTTCACTTGATGTGGTCAAGCATTCTGACCAGAAGCAGTTTAGGAAGGGAAGGATTTATTGGCCTTATACGTCTATATCACAGTCTACCATTGAGGGAAGTCACGGCAGGAACTCACAAGAACTGATTCAGAGACCATAGAGGATTGTTGCTTACTTCCTTGCTCTTCATGGCTCTCTCAGCTTGCCTTTTTAAATAAAATCAGAACTACCTGTCCAGGGGTGACACTGGCCACAATGGGTTGTGTCTTCCCATATCAATCACCAATCAAGAACATGCCCCCACAGAATTACCCACAGGCCAGTCTGATGTGGGGAGGGGGTAGCAGGGCTCTTCTGAATTGAAATCTCCTCTTCCCCCGATAACTACAATCTGTGCCATGGGGAACAAAACCTACCATCACTATTGAACCCCTGCCAAACACACACAAACACGTCACAATTAAGCCATAACCTTTCCTTTCTTTTATATCCCCCAAATCCCATACTTCCTATTCCAAGAGGGAAAGACAGAGGCACAGTTATAATCTAATCAAAGCAAAACTCAACCCCGATGGTCAGAGCTCATGGTTATTTAATACCCACTTGTGAGAGCTGCGTAAGGTTGACAGTTGACAGTGGGACCATTAGCAGCCGCTTAAAGACTGACTCCTACCACCCTTAGTGGAAATCGTTAGTCTTTTCAATCAAAACAACCGTGTCTCTGTTGATGACATGTGCACCAAACTGTGAACAGTTGTTGCTGAGTGTCTGTGATGAGTGAATTTGCATAGTGTAATTAATTACATTGTGTATTTAGGTTTGCCCCTCTTGCAGAATAAAGTTGCCAGAGTGAGACTGCAAAAGGAATGAGGTTGTCTTTACAACCTGTGAGAAACCAACTGAAATGATTAAGTGCCTCAAAAGAGATTGACTGTTAGATTCTCTCCTAGCACTGTCCAATCACGACCTCTACAATATTTCCATATTGCTGTGATTTGTGAAAAAAAAAAAAAAAGAAGATCCCATTCTTCTGGAAATTTACTACACTTGAGAAAAAAATAATACTGAGCTAAAACTGGAAAATGGCATTATAGTTACCATTATAGCTGAGGAAATGCAGAGCAGAAATCCAAAATAAATTGGGTGTGTCCTGGAAATGTTAGTACTTTACAATGTACTTAAAGATAATTATAACATTGTTGCTCATCAGCTAAAGACACAGAGAAATCTGGATGCTGGCTGGCTTCACTGGGCTTGACAATGTAGCAAATATTTATAGCAGCAGAATTTACCCAAGTAGTAAAGTGAATTATCTCCACTAGCCAGTGTTTATTGCTTGTACCCTAGACAAGGCTATTTTCAGTTTTTAAATATGATTAGAAAGCATTAATTTTTTTACTTTCAATAGTATTTATTAGTCATTCTTATTTCTGAAGAATTCTCTACTCAAGTGATCATCGTGTATTCTGATCATGCTTTTCCCTTTCCCTAATTCCCCCCAGATTCTATCTACCTCCTCATCCTCAGCCATCCAAATCCAGGCCTTTCCCTTTTCTCTCTCTTTAAAAAACAAATAAAAACAAAAAGGAAACACACATAAAAACTAAAACCAAAATAAATAAGCAAAAGATTCATAAGACATGAAATATCCAAACAAAGTAATATGAGACCAAAAATTCTACAAAAATACCATTGCATTCATTTTGTGTTGGCCATCTACTCTTTCGTATAGGACTTACTTGTCTTGAAGTGTGGTTGAAATACCAAATGAAACTCCATTGTAGAAAACTAATTTTTGTTCTGCAAGCGGGTATTAATTGAAGGTAGTTTCGTGATTAGGTGTGTGAGTCCTTCTCCCTCTCAGTGCTGAAACCCAGCCTTGCTTGAACATGTTAGGCCCTGTATGTGCCATCAGTCTCTATGCCATATCCTTATGTTGAACATGTTAGGCCCTGTGTGTGTGCCATCAGTCTCTATGCCATATCCTTATGTTGAACATGTTAGGCCCTGTGTGTGTGCCGTCAGTCTCTATGCCATATCCTTATGTTGAACATGTTCGGCCCTGTGTGTGCCGTCAGTCTCTATGCCATATCCTTATGTAGCTCCCACCAAGTGGGTCTTGAATAACCGTGAGGTCTGACCACTGGAATTTGGTTTTACTTTGATTGATTAATCCTGTTGTGTCTGGAAGACACTGATTCTTGGAATTATCCATTACCTCTTGCTCTTATAATCTTTCTACACCTTCTTCTATATAAACCCCTGAGCCCTGAGAGCAGGGATTTGATGAAGACATAACATTTAAGATTGAGTGCTCAAAAGTTTGTCACTCTCTATACATAGTTGTGTGTAGCTTCTTTAGTGATAGATAAATTAGGTACTGATCTGAGGTACTGATCTGTGAGTATAGCAGAATGTCATTAGGGGTCATTTTATTGCCATGTTCCTTTAGCAGAACAGTAGTATTTGATTTTCCTCTAGGGCAAGGTCCTATCCAGACACAGGTTCTGGACCACCCTAGCAGTGTTAGGCATGGGTTCCGTCTCATGGGATGGGTCTTAAATCCAATCAACGAGTGGTTGGTTACTCCCACAATATTTGTGCCACTATTACCCGCATTATATTATGTAGACAGGTCACCATTGTGGGTTTCAAGATTTGTAGCTGAGTTCATACCATTGCTAAGTGGTAGCATACAAAATACCATCCCCTACCATGAACACTAGTCAGTTAAGGATCAAGGCACTATACGCATCAGCATGGTTTTGCTTTGTCCAATGAGATATTCAAGTGCTGTCTTCAGTGGTAGAACCTTACCGTCAAGTTGTGTAGCATAACCAGTTACCTTGGCTATTGATGTTTGGGAGTTTCTATGAGGTCCCTTTGGCCAATAATTCAACTAAACGTAACCTATTCCTGGCACTGGAGGTTTCCTGTGGTGGTGAAAGATGTCTAGTTGGGGCATTGGTCCTTCCCATCATTTAGTGACACCATTTAGATTCCTTCCATATAGTTATGTATTTTAGGAAGTTTCTACAGTACTAGGCCTCCATATTGCTTTTCAAAGACCTTCAGTGTTAGTTGTCCCTCTCCATATTCCCTCTTTACCTTTGCCTTCTCTCCTATCCCCCTATTTAATCCTCCCATTCTAGTTTCTCTTTTGTCTCTTCTATAACACTATATCTTATTTGTCTTTCCTTGGAAGAGCCTCCTGTGATGGTTTGAATAAAAATGACCCCCAAAGGCTCATAGGGAGTGGCACTATTAGGAGGTATGGCCTTGTTAAAGGAAGTGTGGCTTTGTTGGAGGAAGTGCATCACTAGGGGGTGGGCTTTGAGATCATAAATGCTCAAGCCAGGTCTAGTGTGACAGTCACATCCTGCTGCCTGTGGATCAAGATGTAGAACTTTTAGCTATCTCCTTCTCTAGCACTATGTCTGCCTGCATGCCACCATACTTCCTGCCATGATGGTAATGGACTAAACCTCTGAACTTTAAGACAGCCCAAATTAAATGTTTCCTTCATAAGAGTTGATGTAGCCATGATGTCTCTTCACAGCAATAAAACCCTAAGACAACCCCCCTCTTTTTCTAGTCCTTTACTAAGTACCTAACCTTGGTGATTATTTGTGTAATAGCATGCATATTAAAGGCTTAAAGATGAGATCTACATGTAACAGAAAATCTAAATATCTAGGTTTTGAGGTCTGCATTACCTCACTCAGGATTTTTTTCTAGTTCCATCTATTTACCTGTGATCTTCATAATTTCATGTTTTAAAAACTGGATATTTCGTTGTGTAAATGTGCCACATTTTCATCATCCCTCATCAGCTGATATATTTCTGGATGGTTTCATATTTCTGGCTATATTAGCAATGAGCATCAGTGAATATAAATGAACAAATGTCTCTGAAGTATGATGTAGAGGCCTCTGAATATTTTCACAAGAGCGGTGTATCTAAATCTTGAGGTAGATGGATTCCCAGCTTCCTGAGGAACCCACACTGATTTCCATAATGTCTGTATGAGGAGCTTGTGTTCCTACTAGCAATGAATTAGTTCTCGGCTCTCACTGCACCCTAGCCAGCATAAGCTGTCTTTTGTTTTATTGGTCTTGGACATTCTGAGTGGGGTAAGATAAAGTCTCAAAGTAGTTTTACTTTGCATTTCCTTGATGACTACAGATACTGTACATGTTTTCTTTCTCTACCATTTGTGTTTCGTCTTTTGAGAACTCTCCACTTAGTTCTGTGCCCTATTTGTACTTGAATTGCTTGTTTTCTTGATGTTTAGTGCTTTTAGGTCTTTATATATTTTGTACACTAACCTTCTATCAGATGTGTGCTTAGTAAGATCTTTTCCCACTCTGTAGGCTGCCACCTTGCTTGAATGATGGTATCCTTTGCCAAACAGAAGCTTTTGAGTTTCATGAGGTCACATTTATTTGTTGTTGTTCTTAGTGCCTGTGCTATTGGTTTACTATTCAGAAGGGTTTATTTTCTCTGTGCTGATAGTTGTTTTTTTTTTTCTTTTCTGTAAGATCCAGGCGGTCTGGTCTTAGATTGAGGTCCCTAATCGTTTAGAATTGAGTTAGAAATTATATATATGGATCTGTTTGGCTTCTTGTACATCCATCCGGCTTGACTAGCACTATTTATTGAGGTTCCTGTCTTTTCTCCAGTGTGTAGTTTGGGGCTTCTTTGTTAAAACTCTCAGGTGTTTGAGCTTACGTGTGGGTTTTTAGTTCAATTCCAATGATCAGTGTCTCCATGTTAATGCCAGTACCATGATGTTTTTATTACTATAGCTGCATAGTACAACTTGGTGTTTGGAATGATGACAAATTCCACAGTTTTTGTTTTGTTTTTTAATTTGTTTGTTTTAGCTGTCCTGGGGTGTATGTAAGGATAAAAAAAAAAAAAAGAAAGTCGAAGTTAGTACCTTTTGGGGGGGGGTCCCTGCCGAGGTATATCACTTAGCAAACACACTACATGCAACAGAGTTAGTGCAAGAGGTTTATTGGGGTAGAGGGAGGAAGAGTGAAAGGCCATGTCGGAGTGGGGACATGGGAGAGGCAGACAGACAGACAGAAAGACTAGAGTAGCAAGAGGGGGAAGAGAGGAAGAAGAGGCAAGAAAGACAAGAGAGGGAAGAGAGGGATGAGGAGGCAAAAAGAGCGAGCTGTGCCCGGCAGGCACTTTTCAAGGGTGCACACGTCACATAGCTGATGGTAGAAAAGCTCCTGGTGACAGGTGATGGCATAACTGCTTTGGTGGCAGAGGCGTGGCAGAGGCAGAGGCTGCTGCTGCAGAAGCTAACAGCGTGCGTGTGTGTGTGTGTGTGTGTGTGTGTGTGTGTGTGTGTGTGTGAGAGAGAGAGAGAGAGAGAGGGAGAGAGAGTGTGTGTGTTTCTACATGAGGCTGAAAACTGAGGTATTTTTTAATGTCTGTGAATAATGGTGCTGGAATTTTTATGAAGGTTATATTGAATTGTAGATTGCTTTGGCTAAGCTGACCATTTTCACAATATTCTACTGATCCATGAACATGGACAATCCTTCCATCTTCAGGTGTCTTCTTCAGTTTCTTTTTTTAATGCCTTAAAGTTTTTGTTTTACAAATCCTCATTTGCTCGCTTAGAGAAAGTGCTCTCAGTGTCAAACTGTAAAGAGTAATAGATAGAAGTCAACTTCCCACTGGACAACGTGCCAGTGTATTTCAGAAGAATAAACAGCCCACTTCTAAGACCATATTGTACAGAAATAACTAGAAAGGATATCAAATGCATGCTCATGGCCACATTACTATTTAATATGATGGCAAACTCTGCCATGGGCAGAATAAAGGAGCTAGCATTGCATTCTGACTATGTTAGCCAGCATTCATATTAAACTCCTCTAACTGAAAGACCAGTCTGAATATAGATTATTTTCTTAGGTGTGTAGTATTCTAGCATTTTAGTGGCTGTGTGCTACACAGTTTCAGGAAGTGGATTTTTTTTTCTCTAGCAGTCTCTGGGTACTTCAGCCAGTTTACTATTAAAAAAAAAAAACATTGCTACTGAATGGAAATGGGAAAGGAAATTGAGGCTCATAAATCACTACATTCTTATACTCTGATGGAATTGACAGCTCTACATATTCTATCATGGGTGGCAAAACTTATATTGTACACTTAGGAGAAAGTGTATGCTCCCTTCTAACAACAAGAAAATATAAACTAGTGTGTCTTTTAACCTGACATCAAGATTCATTTATTCATTCATGAATTAACATGTTTTATCTTTGACACTTGCTTTTTTATTTTCAGGCAAAAATATATCATATGTTCCAAAGATGTTTATATTACTTAATAGAAATAAGAGTGAACATATTCACAATTGTAGAAAAGCATGCTTTGGTCACCAAAGAGAAAGCCAAGAAAATATAGAGATTAATACACTTCATTCCTGAAATAAGTAAGCAAAGTAAGTGAGTAAATTCCAGATGGTAAAATCCACCTCCTGGACACCTCTGCACATCAGATGTGCTGATTCCCACATCAGCCCCTTGCTACTGCCCTGTGGAAGCACCCCACTCGAAGTGGTCCAGCGCTATCAGGATCTATTTCTTGTGGGTGCCTACAAATAGTTTTGTGTTATTTACTGTGTATGCATTGAGAAATGTAAAAATACCTCTTTCCTTCCAGGTTCATTTTTGGATCTTACTCTAATTATTTTAATTGGTATCTAGTTTGAAGTAAATGATTATTTAATATTTAATTCACTTAACCTTTGATAAAATATAGATTTATTTATTGAAATGGAGATTCCTTGAAGTTACTACCTTCAACATCTGCTCTGGACTACGAAAGTATATAATAATTTACACTACAATATAGGGCAGTTTGCATTCCTGTTCATTTTGTTCTTATAGTTGCTGGGAGATAAAGTAGTCTTCTGCTACTTTGTCAAGTAGAAAAACAATGAATTTGGACTAGAAGGACATCTGGGGTGGCACAGTCTATCAAGCAAGAGGTTGGCATGGGGTTCAATCCCAAGCACTCGAACAAGAAAAGGAAAGAGAAAAAGAAAATGAGGAGTTAATTTTAAATTGTCTATTGAGCCCAAGTGTGTTTGTATTGTTTAACTACAATGAGGTTATGGGTGAGCTCCTGGGCCACTGGTGATGGCATAGAGAAAGGAAGCGAGTCCACCAGGCTATATGGACTCTTCACCCAGTGAAATCAGGATTCTTTAGAGGAGGCTAACTGGGCTAGTAGATGTGACATGATTTGCTGCAAACCAGCAAGAGATCGGAAGGAAAGATGGACAGTGAATTACTTACTTTTCTCTTGGCTCTGACTAAAGCAACTTAAGAAGGCAAGGGCATCTTCTGGCTTCCAGGTGGAGGGTGCAGTCCACCGTGCGTGGTGGCGGCGGGAGCATGCAGCAGCTGGGCACGTGGCACCCGCAGTCAGGAAGCTGAGGGAGGAGTGCTGCTTGCCAGTCTTTCTCCTTTTCCTCCAGTTCAAGACTGCAGCCTGTGGAATACACGATCAGGGTAGGCCTTCCTTCTGCAGCTAAAATCTTCCTGGAAATGTTCTCCTAGAACACAGCCAGAAGGGGGTTCCATGGGTCACCATGAAGATTAACCATGAGAGGTAGATTGTGAAACAGCTGTTGTACTATTTAGAAAAGTCAAGATGAGTCTTCTCAGTCTGTTTCCTCATTGACAGTTGTTGAGGTGTTTCAAAGTGTCTATGAACCTGGAGAAAAGAGGTCACAGATAAAATGCTTGCCTATGAAGTTACTGTGTTTAGTAAACTGACATGGAAATGTGCCCATGCTGTACAGGTGATGGCTACATGACATTGACTTTCTGTCTGTTCATTACTTAGAAAATTCTTATATTAGTAACTAATAATGCTATTTATATTTGAAATAATTTCTGAGACTTTCTAGACGTATTTTTCAGGCACTTAAGTAACTTCTAGGGGAATTTTTTAATTTCTTACTGACATGACTACATCGAGAAAATCACAATGTAGCTTCGTGTTTTAGCCCATTATCAGAAACTGCCAAGCAGCGCCCTGTTATTACATCTGAATGGCTGTTCTGCTTGTCATACATCAGCTATCTCAAATGAATTTTCTAGTTATTAAAATCACTATGTGGTATTTCCAGCTCACTTAAGCACCCTTTCTGTTCTACTTATGGGCTTGAGTTTAGGATCAAAATTGATCCTGAGTCAGAAGAGTGTGTGGAGGCCGGAGGCCCGGCTCTGCTGACAGGCTCTCCTTCTACCCTGGCGCTCTGAGAAGCACTGTGCTCGGCTCACCTTAGCTAGTGACGTCAGTGCATCATTTCCTGCTGGTGTAGAAAGAACGCTAACTTGGGAGGTCTAAGACAGTTTTCATCCCATCCCTGTTTCCATTTGAATTCCACAAAAGCAAAGCGCTCTGGAAAGAGGATTCCATACATGCCTGAACTAAAGGGACAATTATGCTGAAAGAGAAAGAGTAGAATGGGGTTCAGATGCCCCTGTTGTGGAATTTGGAAAAGTCACTACTAAAAAAACCCCCAAAACACTTGTCTCATATTCAAAAGAGAAGCCATGATGCTGTAACTTTGAATTATTATCGATAAATGAGTTCATACGTATTAAGATGACATATATAAATATGTACTCATAATATAACTCATAGGTACCAATATCAGTCCATTCTGTCAAGTGAGGATTCATTTGAATCAAGGGCACAGCTGTTGGGAGCACAGCTCTACTAAAGAAGCCATTAAAGCACATTTGTTGGTAAACAGCTGTAGAGTGGAATTAAACACAGAATTTTAAAACTCCCAAAGTATTCCATTGTTTACATCAAGGCAGCCTACAGGGGTAAATTAGCTTGCATTCATCCCATGCACCTGCAGAGAGAAATGCACCAGAGGTCCCATGTAGGCCCTGTTTGCAGTGGAAGGAAACAGAAAAAGGTGCTGGCATGGCTTGGAACCCTTAAGGCTTAAGATCGTGTGGAGAGCTGTGCAATACTTGGCGATGAAAGAGTTCCTTATGCTGCCAGTGCGGTTTCAGTTAAACGGAAATGAAATTCTGTCTCCTTAGATGCTCACTGTGTGGTGGAGGAAAATGTTAGATGGACCCAGATTGACTGAGTGGGAACTAATGAAAGTATCTTAGTTAATCTGACAAACATCTGTGCAATGGGCTGGGTGCAACGTGGCCCGGGAAGCCTGAGGAAGGAAGAGGGAAGAGAGCAGACACAGCATCCTTACTGCAGCTGCCTGTTATCATTTATTGAGTGTCTTAAAATTCCCAGACATCCGAGAGTAGCAACAGTGCAGTTAAGAACACTGGTTTGGGGGAAACCATCAGGTCCCTGAACTGGAACTAGAAGAGGATGGTACAGGTTGCCACCTGAGATTCCTGACACAGCACACCGTGTGAGAGCCACTTAAACCCTGCTCCAGAAAAATAATATTGACCTTGATAAGGCATGTTAACTTCATTTAATCTTCACATTAAATGTTGTTTTCACATTAAATGATTTGAATTGTTAAACTATTATTGACTCATTGTCAATGAATTGCTAAGTCAATGATGACTAATATATTTGACTGTAAATTCTATGTCTTTCTTCATTTATTCACTATTTTTCTTGCATAAAATGTATCCATTTTGGCAAGCATTGTATATTGTCCACGATGGCAGACCAGCAATGAGTGGCGAACAGTTTATCTGATGCAAGGCCCCATTTAGCAGCATCTACAGAGACCCAGGCAATCTCAAATTGCCAAGGCTTCCAGAAAATGTGTATGTATCAGTTTAGGGGTATAGGTCTCAGCTTAAGTGTTTCATAACAAAGACTGTAAATGTTTGAAATGCCATTAGAATTAAGAAAGTAGAGTAGCCAGGAAGTCAGATACAGAGCATAAGCAATGTTGCCTTTGTCTCAGCTACAGCATGGGATGCCTTCCAGCAAGATGCTCTCAGGCACCAGGATCTGGCAAAAATGGTACATTAAGAGTCCTCTAGCCCCTGCACTAGATGTCAGCAGAGGGCAGTGCTGCAGAAAATTGGGTTGAATTAAGCCTGTGCTCTGATATTCTGGGCAAGCCGGTCAAACCCAGGGGACCTCATTTTCCTTATGATAAAGTGATGGTGCCAGACATAGTGTGCTCATTTGCCTTCCTCTGCCATACATTTCTGGTTTTGTTTGATGACCTATCTACTTAAGCCCACTGTATTTCTCATGACTCATAGATCTCATAGTGCTTAAGAGAATTTGAGGCTGTTATCTGGAGGACAGGACGACCCAGGGGATTGAACCCAGGCTTCCTATGTGCATGTTGTATCACAGAGCCAAACCCTCAGCCCCACAGTTCCTTTCGTTAAACTTGTCCCCACCTCCGCTGAAATGGGCGTGGCTCCTTTTCACTTAGCTTCCTTTGTATGGCTGGCTGATCATAGGAAGAAATGAAAAGATGGGGGTGTTAAGGAAGGAAAACCTGCAGCTGAATAAAAGAAGTAGGTTGCTTTTCCTAAGTAGCAAGCAAATGGATTCTGAGTGATTCTCAGAGGGCTTCCAGAACATATGACTGGTGGAGTACAGCAAAGATGGGGTAAGTAGAATGCCCCCAAGGAGTCAGTGTGGGAAAGGGATCTTGGTGTAGTGGTAGAAGTTTGTGGGAACTGTCAAACACTCCAGGAGCTTTTATGTATTCTAAGTTACAATGAGTACTCTATTATAAACTTAGCCACCATTTTCTTAAAATTTTGAGATGCTCAAGTTCTTCAGTCTGTGAGATGTAAACTGATGCATTTTCACCCTAGTTAGGGCACCTTCCACAGACCAAAGAAAAGATTCCATGAAATCCGCCTTAGTGATCCGGTCAGTTTATTGACTTTATTTGCAGGATTATAGGTAACGAGTTGCTTACAAGAGCATGGATGCCTCAAAGGTAGCTGGACCACTAAAAACCCAACCCAGTATGGGTGCCTCAATCAGAGTCACAGCTTAAAACCGTGGTCCCAGGAATGATCTGGGGAAGCTGAAGGATAGTGATCCATGTCTATAACTTTATACCTGAGGAGGAGGGGCATAGTACCTTCCTGAGAGGGACCATGGCACTATGAAACTCCCTTTTCTATTGGCTGGAAGGGAGGCCCTGGGTTCTGTGTAAGTCATAGGAATTGCTTGAAATCTCTGTATCAAAAGGAGGAGTTTAGCCTGAAACCACCATATCCTAAAAGAAACAAATGTTATGTTAAAATATATCATTCTAAGCAGGGCCTGAGGATCAAACACTTTCCAGTTCTTAAGGAGGTAGTGTAGTACAGCATTCAAGCAAACTAAAGGTAACTTTCCCCATGATCATAAGGGGAGATAAAAGAAAAGGGGCCCTGAGGAAGAAAGTGTCCCTCTTGCCCACATGCAGAGTCAGTACTACAGATATACTAATAGCTTTGGAGTGTCCCCTCCTCCACCTTAGGCATCTGCTCTGGTTTTCTGGATGCAACCTACAGTAGGGATAGCAATACTAGATTTAGCTCCTGGCCCTTCTGGACTTTTTCCTCCCGTCCCTGCTTGGGTTTGAACCAATCATTTGTGCTGTTCAATACTGGCCTTTTAAGTCCCTATGATGAGCATCTCAGAGCTTAATTCTTTGACCTCAGTGAAGTAATACCTCTGCCTTAAATATCCCTAAAAGAAAAGTATGAGCACTTGGGGGTGCTAAGTTTGGACAACAGGCTTGCTTACATGATGGCTTTGGCCCTCTTACCGAGATTGCCATCCTGGTTAAAGAGCAAATAAGAAGCTTTATCTTATGGTATTTACTTATTTGTTTTAGTAGCCTCACGTTCAGAGCGATGTCTTATCACCTATAAGGAATAAACCATGCCTTTAGGCCTGGGACTGTCTACAATAAACAAACAAAGAAAGGATGAGGGTGTGTAGGATGTGGCAAACTAGAAGGAAACAATGCATGATAAGAAGGAGATCCAGGAAGGAGTGTGGTGGAAATCAACTAGAGTGGTGGCCTGACCTACTATCCAGCCCCTAACAGCTGTTAGCCAAGTCTCCCACCCTTCGAGCTATGCCATGTTTTGCATCTCATTTCTCAGCATCTGGGCTCATTGGGCTATAAATTCAGACTTCCAATCCCTGTCCCAACCAGGAACTGTCTAGGTCTCTGGCAAGAGGAACACACAAAACCACTGAACATTAGGATCCTGGGGTAAAATGGGCTACTGGTTTGCATCAGCACCTTCCACTCAGCACCTCTTCCTGTATTTGGACACAGCCCCTCCCTCCCTGTTGACCATGGGTCTCACTGAGCCACATGTGGGGCCTGAGAGCAGGAGTATCTCAGAGAGGTTACCTCGGCGCACAAAGAACTTGGGCATGAGCTGTCTAGAGCCGAAGTCTGCCAGTCCTGATGGATCTCAGGAAAAAAGAAGACAAAAAAAAAGGAAGTAGAAATAGGAGGAAGATATTGGGGAAGCCAGCAATTATATGTGCTATGGATTCAATTCTTCCTCATAGATGCCACTATATTGGCATCATGGTTGTTATCATTTCCAAGTTGCCATATTGGTATAATGACTATGAACTAAATAGGCAGTGCTGTCTCTGGCAAACTCAGATAACTGGCACCCACCAGTGACCAGCAGACAGACATGGTTGCATCTGGCACTACCTCTGAGGTATGTGCCTTGGTTTCGTTTTGTTTTTTTGTCATGAGTTGGGTGGTCATTGGGACAAGGACTGAGAACAACCTTAACACACAGCTACATCCCACAGTCACAAAAGAAGAAATGGTTGGATCCAGTGGGCCGAGCTGCTATCAGAAGCTCAGCTGCACCATCCCCACCTGCTTGGTGAGATCTCCTTGAGCTTCAGGAGGTGAAAATGAAAGAAAGTGGAAATCGGGAAGACAGGTGTGCTTATGAGATAGGGCACTTGCTAAAGCAGAAAAAGAAGCACAGTGTTCTGGGTTCCTTTTGGGTGGCCCTGGAGTGAAGAGAAATTTCCAGAAGATTAGAACCATAACCCTCACCTCGGGGCTCCCTGGCTTTTCCATACCATTATAGGTGTTTAGCATGGTACAATGAGCGTCTGATGGGATTTTCAGGTCCTTCTGCCTAGGGACCAAGAATTGAACACATGAATAGAGGTCAAAGCGGAGACAACTTTTTTAGAAAGAGAGCACTTCTAAGGAAGGAAGTGGACCAAGGCTGAATTTTGAAGGTCAGAGACTCAATGATGTTTCTTCCCAGAAGACTGAACCCTTTACGGCTCGCTTATGCAGCATAGGCTGTTTGTGTGCACGCTCTGTTTGTTCCATGGCAACCTTGATGCGTGAAGTTTTCAGTCTCTCTCCCTGGCTCATTTCTTTTGTATGATAATTTAACCTCACTCTCTGCCTTAGCAAATGAAATCAGAGTTACTGTACCAATTACCACTGTATCCTCCTTGGCATTAGATATTGTTCCCATTTGTCTACCTATATTCTGTGCATTTATTTTTCATATTCAGAGTCTATGAACCACTGATACAAATCACTAAATGCTGTGCTTTATCTATAAAACTAAGGTAAACGAAGGAAAAGAAGAAAACGTTTAAGCTCCAAGTCTCTAATGCTTTGAATCTTTACCTATTGATTTAGTTGCTCAGGAATCGTAAAGGTCATCCTTGTACTAGAAAGGAAAGTAGTCAAGGAAAGACTGCCATTTTCCCCCCAACTTGCCTTTATGTAACAATCCTAGGGCAGATGAGGCAACAGGGAATCCTCCATGCTTTCTTTAACATGGTATGCATGCCATGATTGGGGGCTCTTAGTGAAGCCTTCTGTAGCTCTGTAGATGGAGCTGAAAGGCTATACGGCTGCTGTTAACATAAGGGATTCTGGTTTTTTGGTTTTAGGTTCTTTTGTTTTTGTTTTCCTATAGGTTACTAAATGGTGGCTAGAGTTAGTGTGACGTAATCAGTCACTTTTGGACCAGGAACTTCCTAGTGCTTTCGATGGGATACTCAGAAGTTAGGATTGCTTCTGAAAATGGTGTGAGGCTGGGGAGTGCTTCTGTGCTTGAGAGCTGTCGTGCTGACTTTTCTTCTGCTGTGACAAAGCTTCGTGACCAAGGCAACTTGCAAAAGAGAAAGAGAGAGTTTATTGGTATTGAGCCTTACAGTTCCAGAGGCTGAGTCCAAGCCCATAATGGTGTGAAGCCTGGGTGCTAGAGAACAGGCACGGTGCTGGAGGAGTGGCTGACCAGCACAAGTCAGAGAGAGACATTGGGAAATGGCGTGGGCTTTTGAAACTTCTCAGTGACATACCTCCTCCAACAAGGCCACACCTCCTAATCCTTCCCAAGCAGATCCACCAAACACCAACTATTCGAACACATGAGCCTTATGGGGGCTGTTCTCATTCAAATCACCACTTGCAGAAGACCCAAGTTAGGTTCCCATTTCCTACATTGGGAGGCTCATGTCTACCTGTCATTCCAGATGAAGGTTCACACCACCATCCTGTGGACTCTGCAGACACCTGAACTCATGTATGTATAACCCCTGACATCCCATATACATACATATGCATAGTTAAAAATGAAACACAAAGAAATATACATTATCACTGTCATTTGATTGCTTGGCATTTTCTTTATTTTTTTCTCAGATGAGGATGAATGATGTCTTTTACTGGGAGACACTCTCTGCTCTCTTAGTCACCACTTTCAAATTATGTGTCATCCCATCATATATTCCCACAGGTAAAAGAACTCGCAGAGCTAACCTCTAACTTTGAGGCTCTAGCTTGGTGATGTTGTCCCTAGACTTCCAATCCCGAGGCAGGAATGGGCAAAGCATACTTTATTCGTGATCTACAGTAGGCAATTAGCCAAGAAAGTATGTGCCGGCAACCCAGTAGAACAGGAAATGTCTCACACACAGCAAGAAAGTGACAGCTGAGTTACTGTTCAGTGGTAAGCAGCTTGCATTCCACACCTAGGTGAGTTCCTCTGCGCCAGAAATAAAACTAGAACGTCACCACCCCCCTCGAGTGAGTGTTCTCCTTTCCTGCCCAGAAGTCGATCCAAGAAGTTTTCCTCCTTGGGGAAGAGAGCAAAGTTCTGTGGTTTCCAATGAAGAAAAATGTGAAGTTTTGCTTTTTAAATAGATACTGTGTTTCTTTCCTGCCTCCTTCAGTACAGCACGTGATTAAGTTAAATGAATTTGCTGTGGTGGTTGAGGAAGTTTGTCCTGTGGCGGGGACAGGAGTGCATTCCCAAGAGAAGCTGTGGCCAGAGCACTTGTGCTCTACTGAGCCCCTCACGGGACCCCTTTGGTTTAAAGCTGCCTAGCGGACTGGGGAGACAGTTGGTCAACCTTCAGAGAGCGTGTTGAAGGTACGTGGCTCTGACTGGAGCACGGAACCATCACTGATGTATTTAGGCCACATTAGGTTTCTGCTGCTCATTCTGCTGGCAAATAGGCATTCTCACATGACCGGAATGAGATATCACTTCGTTCTTAATCACTATTTTTAATTTTACTACAGAAGAGTGGGCTTCATTATGACATTTCCCTGTGTGAGAGTTATTGTACAGGGCTCATCACCCTTATGTCCTCTTCCTGAGAGATCACTGTTCTTTGTCCTCCACACTTCCTCTATGCAGCTTAGCGTCTTTTTTGGTTTTGCTCCAGGATGGCATGGGCACGAGACCTGCACAGCACGGTTTCTACTCTGCCCACGTCTACCTGCTTGTTCTCTTCAGGAACATGTGGTGGTGCCAGCTGCGGCTAGGGCTGGTCTGCAGAGCAGGGGCACGCTGCCCGGTGGTGTTCGGGACACACATCTTAGTTGTGCAGTTGAAATGTCTAGTGTTTGCGCTGTGAAGGTCAAGAGTGAGATGACAGCTTGTCTGCATGCTGCTGAGTATGTCTACCAGGACAGAGCTCAGTGCTTTCCTGACAGTCACCCAAGGATGATAAGGAATGACAGGGTCTCTCTGCCCTGTACAGCCTGTTAGGAAAAGCTGTGCTGGAAAGCACACCGTTCCCCTTAAAATACACAGACCTTGGGCAAAGCACTGTGGTGAGAAAAATAGCAAGTAGAAGTTTGCAGGAAAATGTCCATTATTTGTGAGTATCCCCTCCCCAACAACTTGCCTGTCTGCCCTCCCCCCAAGCTTTTCTGCCTGTCCGCCCCTCTCCCTCCCCCAGAACTTGTCTGCCTGAAGCCATTCTGTATTTTTGTTTTTTCTTCTCTCTCCTTGCTTCGTTTCCTTCTTTATTATTTTCTTACAGGCTGGATAACTCAGAAGCTTTTGCCTCAGGTGGGAAGTTAAGGTGGAGAATATTGATTTGGGGGTTTTTGTCAGCAGATGTCAATGGCTGCCTTCTGCTCACAGGCCTGCAGAGATACAGGTCTCATTCATTGCTCAGTGACCCTCAGCTCCACAGAGAGCCGTGATGACTAGACGTTAAGATTCTTTTACAGGAAAACAAACCACTGTTATTTTGGGGCACAATTACCGATAGCTTTTGTGTGTTTGTGTGTGTGTGTTTGTGCTCAGTCCTTATCAATTTGTGCTTTCATTCCTGTGTCTCCAGACTTACTCTTCCTTCTACTGCAGTGGGCCTGCAGGAGCCCCAATTCCTGCCCCGTTCTACCTACCTCCATTCTCTGGAGGCTCTGCCTTTTGGTGCTGACCCAGCTTAGCTCCTCCCCACCTGTCTTCTTAGCCTCCTCTTCCAGCCTATCTATATCCCTTTGTGTGAGCCCCCTAGGCACAAAAAAAGCACTTTCCACCAGGAATCCTCAGTGACACCCTTGACTCCAGGCCCAGGTAGGTAATTTTCACTAGCCTCCCTGCCCTCCATTCCATTTCTCCAGACTTAAAGTTAGTCCTGTAGCAGCCTACCCACAGGTCCACCTCCTCCCACCTACTGCAGTCCCTAGGAACTCTTCCCTTTGCTGGGGATCCAGGATCTCCTAGAGCTTCTCCATAGTCCCTCTCAGCTTTTTCTTCTAGCCCAAGCCCATTCCTCTGTGTCACCCACAAAAGGACTCCCTACCAGGGAACCACACAGCAACCACACCTGTTTGGGATCCAAAGGGGGACAACAGCA
This sequence comes from Ondatra zibethicus, assembly GCA_004026605.1. NCBI lineage: Eukaryota > Metazoa > Chordata > Mammalia > Rodentia > Cricetidae > Ondatra > Ondatra zibethicus. Next base: position 158,833 of record PVIU01002824.1, read on the forward strand.
GCCAAAGAATGGAATACCCACCCAACAACGACAAGACCAGATATCCACATAATGAAGCACCTCAAGCGTCATGAGACCAGATGCCTAGATCCCAGCTCAGAAACACAAACATGAGCAGCCGAGACAATGTGCCTCCTCTGGAAGCCAATAATCCCATTGCAGTGGGCCCCGAGACATGTAATGTGGCTGAAGCCCAAGACAAAGACTTCAGGATAGCCTTCATTATTATATAAGGACCTTAAATAGGACATGAATCAATCCCTAATGAAGTCTGTGAAAATACAAACAGTGCAATTTCAAAACATGAAAATAGAATCATCAAGAAAACTCAAACTAAGCTAAAACTGAAAATGAAGAACTTAGGCTGCTAAACAAAACCCTTAGAGGTAAAAGCTTTGCTAAGAGAAAGCAAGAATGCAAGAAAGAATTTCAATTCTTTTTTTTTCTGAGAAATGAATAAATTTCTTTATTCAGCAAAATTCCAAAGATAAAACAATGAGAGAACAACACATAAACAAACCTATTACAAAGAAAGGGGTTGATACACTAATAACAACCCTCTTCCTCACAAAATCTGGGCCCAGATGCAGCCTATCCAGTGTCCCAAGAACTACAATGAATTGTTTTCAAAGTCTTCAAGAAAAATAGAAATAAATCCTCATTCCCGAATAAACCAGTATTACTCTAAAAACAAACAAGGCAAAGGGAAACATACAGAAAAAAAACCCAAATACAAGCATGTATCAAAGTTATCATTTACCTTGAACAGTTGACTTTAACCTGGAAATACATGAATGGTTCAATATTTGTAGGTTAATAAATATAAGAAATCACATAAATAGAATTAAACAAAAATCTCACATGATTATCTCAATAGATGCAGAAAAAGTCTTTGACAATATCCAGGATGGTTAATAAATTAATTAATTAAAAATAAAATTTAAAAAAATTTAAAATTGTGTTCACATATGACAAGTACATACAAATAAACAAATATAATAAAACATTTTAAAGTCAAAAAATTTAAGATACTCGATGGATAAAAGCTTTAGAGAGAATAGGACGGGATGGAATATATTAGCATAATCAATCACAACATTATCCTAAGTGGAAAAAACTCAAAACAATCACATTAAAATCATGAATGATACAGGGTTATCCAATATCCTCACTTCTTTTTTTGTTTGTTTGTTTTTTGTTTTTTTGTTTTTGTTTTGTTTTTGAAGTTTACAAGTATGTGTTTAATTTTTTTTTCCATACATTGTTTTGTTTTATTTTTTCCATTCAAAAACATAATTAAAGAAATAAAATTTTTACCTTTCTTCCCCTTCTCCCTGTCCCCTCCTACTACCTCCCCACCCCTCCTCCCTCCCCCTTCTTCCTTGAAAGAGGGCATGGTGCCCTGCCCTGTTGGAAGTCCAAGGCCCACCCCCATCCCTCCTGGCCTAGGAAGGAGTGCATTCAAAAAGACTCGGTTCTCAGAAAGATAATACATGCAGAAGAGATAGGTCCTGGTGTCATTGTTTGTGGGTTCTCCATCTGCCAACTTTCGCCGCCACATTCGGAGAGTCTGGTTTGATCATATGCTCATTCAGTCCCAGTCCAGCTGGATTGGTGCGCTCCCATTAGTTCAGGCACACTGTCTCAGTAGGTGGGCCAGCCCCTCGCGGTCCTAACTTCCTGACTCATCTTCTCCCACCTTCTGCTCTTCAACTGCACCTTGGGGGCTCAATCCATTGCTCTGATGTGAATGTGGGTCTCTGTCTCTATCTCCATCCATCGGATGAAATTTCTATAATGGTAATCAAGATAATCATCAATGTGACTATGGTACAAGACTAGTTCTGGCACCCTCTCCTCTGCTGCCTGAATACCTAGCTGG